>MDKH01192164.1:0-26570 GCA_005239495.1 Nicotiana undulata | reverse complement strand
AATCTTAATCAAATAAGCAGAGTATGAAGAAAAACTATAACGTAACGGTAAGAAAAGCAAGGTATGCAAATAAGAAGCAAGGAAACACCAAGCGATCAACTTCTAATTTACAAGGAGGGACGAAGCTATAACAATTTGCAGTTCATACGCGGGGAATATAAGGACCTAAAATCCTAGAAGGGCAATCTAATTGCACATAAGTCAGAGTACGCACTCGTCACCTCGCATACACGGACTGCAATCAACAAATAAGACTCAATCCTAGGGGTAGTTCCCCCACACAAGGTTAGGCAAGATACTTACCTCAAAGACGACCACCGAAATACTCAAAAGTAGACTTCTCGGGCGGAAAGACCTCCGGACGGCTCAAAACCAACTAGAACAACTTCAAAATGCACATAACACGTATAAGGAATGGTTCCGAATAATAAAGTTTCAATCTTTACTAATTTATAAAAATCGACCCCCCGGGCCCGCACCTCGGAACCCAACAAATTTTACAAAATCCGATTACCCATTCCGATACGAGTTCACCCATACTAAATTTATCCAAATCCGATTTCATTTGGTCATTCAAATCATGAATTTTCAATTTAGAAAGTTTCTTTCAAAAACCCAAGTTCTTCAACCCAAAGCACGAATTAAATGATAAAAGTAAGAACTAATTCATGAAATATATTAAATTATAGTGGGATAACACTTACCCATTTGATTAGTGTGAAAATCCCCCAAGAAATCGCCCAAAACCGAGCTCTAGAACTCAAAATACCTTTAAAATGGCTTAACCCTCGTTTTTTGAATTATATAATCTGCCCAGGTGTTTAAAACATCGCGATCGCAGACAATCGGATGCGATCGCGAAGAGGAAGGGAAGGGTTGCCGAAAAGCTTCTATGCGATCGCGGAGCTGACACTGCGATCGCGGATAAGGAAAATGTTGCTGGCCAAATTGTGCTATGAGTTCGCGGCAACACGAATGCGAACGCGGAGAATGAGAACTGGGAACTATGCGAACGCATGTTCACTTGTACGATCGCGATGAAGAGGGAGATGTACTTCTGCGATCGCGGATGCCTCAATGCGATCACATTGAACAAAACTGAGCGACCCAAAATAACTCTATGCGATCGCGGCTTCATCTATGCGATCGCATAAAAGGAAACCAGGAACCAGTATCAGTAGTGGAAAAATGACCCGTAGCCTATCCGAAACACGCCCCAGGCCCCCGGGACCCCGTCCAAACACACACACAAGTCATATAACCTAACACGGACTCGCTCGAGGTTTCAAAACACACAAACTAACACCAAGATGACGAATCAAACCAAAAATCAAACTTAGAAATTTTTAAAACTCCAAATATCAAGACTCGCGTCGAAACCTATCAAAATAACCCGGAACGACATGAAATTTTGCAGACAAGTCCCAAATGACACAACTGACCTACAACCACTCTCGGAAATCCATTTTGAGCCCGATATCAAAATTCCACCTATCGGCCGAATTCGCCGAAATTCTAACTTCCGCAAAATTACCTCAATCTGCTCTACGGACCTCCAAATCCAATTCCGGGCACACGCCTAAGTACAAAATCATCATACAAAGTTGTTGGCGTTAACCAAAACTCATTCCGGGGCCGTTTACTCAAAAGTCAAACCTCCGGTCAACTTTCTTCACTTAAGCTTCAAAATTTGAAAATTCTCCGTTAATTCGACTCTGGATTATCCGGTAACTGAATCTAACCACGCACACAGATCGATATACATAATGTGAAGCTGATTATGACCTTATACCACCGAACGGAGTTTAAACTCTCAAAACGACCAGTCGGGTCGTTACATTCTCCCCCTCTTAAAACAAGCGTTCGTCCTCGAACGTGCCAAGATCCACCTTGAATTCATCCAATCACTGATTGCACACTTCCAACACACACTCGCAGGTGCTCCCACGTCACCCCAACCTATGTAAGCCTTACTACACCATCACAATTGTAATTTAGCCTCCTTATCACCACCGATAAGCCTCATACCTCAATTCCTCACCCTATACTCATTTCCAAAAGGTCCGATCTTGAATCCATATCCGGCATTGGCCTTAACGAGCCGCATTAACTCATGCTTATACCCATAAGGCACGACCACGCAATATAGCTCATCGCAAATAGGTTCAAATAGCACTTCTGATCATCATAACTTCCCGAAGTCAACTCAACCTTGGAAACAGCCCCACATGTGGAAGAACTCCGCTCCAACCCCATAATACTGATAAGGAAGCAATAAACACGAAGACCTCATTATTAGGCACCCAAATCACTAAGCCATAGCTAACACTACCCGGCACACATCCCGCAAACCATAACTAAAGAAGCACATAACGAAAATGAATGAATATGAAAAGAGAGACATATAAAGGACTATCAAACAAGCCCATAGGCATAACTCTCTATCAATACTGACTTACCAAAGGTAATATAACAAGGAAGAAACAAGGCATATGAACAAATCACAAGGATTCCATCCTAATAAGAATGTCCACCGCAGTACTCAGCCCGGTCTAAATATATAAAATCACAGATAATCACGAGGACCTCAGCCTAAACTCTAAATAACATATTGAAAACATATCATGCCAATTGAAATTTCTCCCTTAACTCATCTCAGCTGATAGAAATCATAATACTAACTAAACTCACATCTCAATGGAGCATCAAATCACAGCTAGTAAACCAAGGTACTTAGGAATAAATCATATAAAGCTCAACATAATGAACAATAAGGGCTCACCTATAATTTCACCACTAGCAAGGATGAATAAAAACAATGGTAGGCACAACTACTACTCATAGTATCTCCTAACAGGAGCAAACACAAAAGTAGAGTGCAAAACATGAAACTCACTCATAAATGAAATAACGAATAAGGGAACTCGTCCTGACCAGCGTAACTATAATGGAATACGATTAGTGCCCCTCTGAAGCACATCAAAACAAACCTGAGTGATGATATCTGACACAACGGTCTCTAGCCTGCTATATGAAACACATCAAAGGGTCGGGGGTAGGCACAGCTACTACTCATAGTATCTCCTAACAGGAGCAAACACAAAAGTAGAGTGCAAAATATGAAACTCACTCATAAATAAAACAACGAATAAGGGAACTCGTCCCGACCAGCGTAACTATCATGGAATACGATTGGTGCCCCTCTGAAGCACATCAAAACAAACCTGAGTGATGATATCTGACACAACGGTATCTAGCCTGCTATATGAAACACATCAAAGGGTCGGGGGTAGGCACAACTACTACTCATAGTATCTCCTAACTGGAGAAAACACAAAAGTAGAGTGCAAAATATGAAACTCACTCATAAATGAAACAACGAATAAGGGAACTCGTCCTGACCAGCGTAACTATAATGGAATACAATTGGTGCCCCTCTGAAGCACATCAAAACAAACCTGAGTGATGATATCTGACACAACGGTCTCTAGCCTGCTATATGAAACACAACAACGGTTCGGACCTCCCCCTCTTGGGTGCCCTCTACTCACCTGAATACCCTGCTATAACACACTTACATGAATCCTGGAGAAATCTCTCGCCTTGAGGCTTTCATATCCACACTGAAAACAATCTCTTTGCCGACGTGGCTGAAGAAACCACACAATACGGGTCCTCTGAGACCCAGGAGCACCTGAGAACTCCCATGCGAAGCTGGTAATGCAAACTGAATTGGTTGACCCACAAAATCTCTACCATGTCGTACCTTGCCTCCATAATAAGGACCAATAGATCTCTCCGGCCTAGGTGCCTTCTAACTGAAGCAACCAAGCGAGGTGTATATCTGGCCAACTTACCGAATCTAACGGCATACTCCAATAGTGACATAGCGCCCTGACGCAACTGCTCAAACTCTGTGCGCCATGCATCTCGGAGGGACTGGTGCAACTCCCTCAACAACATCTCTGGGACCTGAATCCATGCAAGTGAAACTGACTTGGCTGGGCTACCCCACTCATGTGCCCACCACTACTGACAAACCCACTACTCTGAACCTGAGACGTGACAAAAGAAATCTCGCTCGTCTCCACAATGCCCGAAGCACGAAGAATATTGTGACACTCCTCCAAGAAACCCTAGGCATCATTTGTCGCCAATCCACTGAGAGATAGAGGGGTGATATTTCCTGTACCTACCGAGTTCAAGGTATTCTTTCTCCGATGCTGCTACCCTAAGCACGGCTGAACTGAAGCCACATGTCGTGCCTCCATGACAACTGGAACTTGACCAACATAATCTCACTGTTCTTGAGTGTGGACGGTGGGAGTTTGAACTCCTTCCCTGATCTGTGAAGCAACTGGTGCACTAGAATCAATCCCACTTGAGTCGATATACCAATCATACTCAAA
The DNA here is from genome assembly GCA_005239495.1 of Nicotiana undulata. Classification (NCBI taxonomy): domain Eukaryota; kingdom Viridiplantae; phylum Streptophyta; class Magnoliopsida; order Solanales; family Solanaceae; genus Nicotiana; species Nicotiana undulata. Next base: position 22,161 of record MDKH01192164.1, on the reverse strand, counting down.
ACTACAACCCCGGTCTCTTGAAGTTCGGAGTAACAATAGGCACCTCCAGTACTTGGTGTTTCCCCAAATGGAATTGCTGGCGGCTCTTCAACGGTCGCTCTGGTAGGCATCTTAACTGCGGCGCGTGCTCTTCGTCGGCCTCCGTCTCTGACCCTTGCGACCTTTGCTTCGGGGTAACGTCATCAGGAACCGCAGTTCGTGTCCTCACCGTTAGTGAGAGAATGGATTGAAAATTTCAAATTTCCGGGTCAATGAACTCGCACGATAGGAAAGAAGGAAGTGAAATCATCCTAATAGTTCTGTAGCCTCTCGAAGATAAGTACAGACGTCTCCGTACCGATCCGCAAGACTCTATTGAACCCGCTTATGACTTGTAGCACCTATGAACCTAGAGCTCTGATACCAACGTGTCACGACCCAATTTTCCCCTCCGTTGGGTACCGTGATGGCACCTAGTCTTAGGGACTAGGTAAGCCTAATATATTACTGAGCATCAACAATAATGAAATAAAACATAACAGTCTCGATATGGAAATCTTGACAGAGTTTACAATTTCCCAAAACCCGGTAAATACAAGTCATAAGCTCTACGAATTCTTTCTACAAAATCTAACTACAACTGTCTAGAAATGAATAAGTACAGTTGGAGATAAACTGGAAGGTGACTCCGAAACATACGAACGCAGCAGCAGATTTACCTTGAGTCTCCTCATCAACGGTGATCCGTGCAGCTACTAACGGTCAATACATGGATCTGTGCAAAAAACAATGCACAGAAGAGTAATATGAGCACACCACAGCGGTGCCCAGTAAGTATCAAGACTAACCTCGGTGAAGTAGTGACGAGGACTAGTCAAGACCCCACTGGTCTAATAAGAAAAAGGCATAAGTACGAAGATAATAACCGAAACGTAATGTCTATCTAAAGATTTTCGTTGAAATAAACAGTAAGATAGAATAATACGAAAGAAAACTCAGCAAATACCATCTACGACAACAAAGTAGAAATACGCAAAGAGAACATAAGAAATGTCAAGCCACAGTCGAAGTCACAACCCAATAAGCATTAACAACCTATCACTATATCAATTTCTTCATATCAGGCTTAAACCAATAAACTCAATAGAGCTGGTAAAACGTCGAGTGAAAACATTTAAATCGTGAGTTTAGATTTTAAGGTTTTGAAAATATAATCATTTCGGAAATAAGGAAAACTTCTTTGAAACGTAATTTCTCTGAACGTATATTCATATCTTTTTAAAGAGGAATCTTTAAAGCATAGTTCCTTCAAAATACGTGGTGTTCATATATACTTTCCCAAATACTGCTTTTTCCGAATATCATTTGTCCAAATATATTTTCCCAAATACTGCTTTTCCAAATATCATTTGCCCAAATATATTTTCCCAAATACTGCTTTTCCAAATATCATTTGTCAAAATATACTTTCCCAAATACTACCCTTTGAATTATCATTTGTTCAAATATACTTCCCCAAATACTGCTTTTTAAAATATCACTTTTCTGCAAGACAAATACTTTCCAAAATACATATATGTATATATGTATATCTTTCAATCCAATCTCATCACTGGTAACCTCACCGGAACTCAGTCCGTAACTCGGAATTTGTCATGCAATGCAGTACAGGGGGAAAGCTCCCGGATCTCAGTCCGTAGTCCCAATTTAAATATGCGATGCAGTACATGGGGGAAAGCTCCCGGATCTCAGTCCGTAGTCTCAATTTAAATATGCGATGTAGTACAGGGGGAAAGCTCCCAGATCTCAGTCCGTAGTCCCAATTTAAATATGCAATGCAGTACAGGAAAAAACAACCAGAATGCGACAGAACAACAGACAGTGCCACAACAGGCATAAAACAACAAACAAAATGCAGGGTGCGATGAGCAATCGAATACAAGGAATTAAATCGCCAGAATGGTAAAACTCACTCATAAGAAATAGCCACTAAAAGGAAGGAAAGTAGCATAACGAGGAGAAAGCAAGGCAAATATGTCAACGATTCCATGCATCCAAATTCACAACCAAAGAAAACCAAATCATCCCGGCAAGGGAATCAGCTATAACCAATCTCACTTAGGCAATTAACTTTATCGAATAAACTCAACTCGAACGAGTATTCAATAGGTAGGCAACCCCTAAGTAATATCACCAACATAGAAATTTACCCAATTAATCCTAAGTAGCACTTAAGGGAGGGGGATCACGTAATCACGATATACGACTCACGGGCATGCTTGACACCAAGGTATAGATATTCCAATTACTACTAAACAATTATGGGGCGAGATCATACTAATATTAATCAAATAAGCAGAGTATGAAGAAAAACTATAGCGTAACGGTAAGAAAAGCAAGGTATGCAAATAAGAAGCAAGGAAACACCAAGCGACCAACTTCTAATTTACAAGGAGGGACGAAGCTAGAAATCAAGGATCGAGATATAACAATTTGCAGTTCATACGCGGGGAATATAAGGACCTAAAATCCTAGAAGGGCAATCTAATTGCACATAAGTCCGAGTACGCACTCGTCACCTCGCATACACGGACTGCAATCAACAAATAAGACTCAATCCTAGGGGTAGTTCCCCCACACAAGGTTAGGCAAGATACTTACCTCAAAGACGACCACCGGAATACTCAAAAGTAGACTTCTCGGGCGGAAAGACCTCCGGACGGCTCAAAACCAACTAGAACAACTTCAAAATGCACATAACACGTATAAGGAATGGTTCCGAATAATAAAGCTTCAATCTTTACTAATTTATAAAAATCGACCCCCCGGGCCCGCACCTTGGAACCCGACAAATTTTACAAAATCCGATTACCCATTCCGATACGAGTTCACCCATACTAAATTTATCCAAATCCGATTTCATTTGGTCATTCAAATCATGAATTTTCAATTTAGAAAGTTTCTTTCAAAAACCCAAGTTTTTCAACCCAAAGCACGAATTAAATGATAAAAGTAAGCACTAATTCATGAAATATATTAAATTATAGTGGGATAACACTTACTAATTTGATTAGTGTGAAAATCCCCCAAGAAATCGCCCAAAAACGAGCTCTAGAACTCAAAATACCTTAAAAATGGCTTAACCCTCGTTTTTGGAATTATATAATCTGCCCAGGTGTTTAAAGCATCGCGATCGCAGACAATCGGATGCGATCGCGAAGAGGAAGGGAAGGGTTTCCCAAAAGCTTCTATGCGATTGCGGAGCTGACACTGCGATCGCGGATAAGGAAAATGTTGCTGGCCAAATTGTGCTATGAGTTCACGGCAACACGAATGCGAACGCCGAGAATGAGAACTGGGAACTATGCGAACGCAGGTTCACTTGTGCGATCGCGATGAAGAGGGAGATGTACTTCTGCGATTGCGGATGCCTCAATGCGATCGCATTGAACAAAACTGAGCGACCCAAAATAACTCTATGCGATCGCGGCTTCATCTATGCGATCGCATAGAAGGAAACCAGAAACCAGTATCAGCAGTGGAAAAATGACCCGTAGCCTATCCAAAACACGCCCGAGGCCCCCGGGACCCCGTCCAAACACACACACAAGTCATATAACCTAACACGGATTCGCTCGAGGTTTCAAAACACACAAACTAACACCAAAATGGCGAATCAAACCAAAAATCAAACTTAGAAATTTTCAAAACTCCAAATATCAAGACTCGCGACGAAACCTATCAAAATAACCCGGAACGACATGAAATTTTGCAGACAAGTCCCAAATGACACAACGGACCTACAGCCACTCTTGGAAATCCATTCCGAGCCCGATATCAAAATTCCACCTATCAGCCGAATTGGCCGAAATTCTAACTTCCGCCAAATTACCTCAATCTGCTCTACGGACCTCCAAATCCAATTCCGGGCGCACGCCTAAGTCGAAAATCATCATACGAAGTTGTTGGTGTTAACCAAAAATCATTCCGGGGCCGTTTACTCAAAATTCAAACCTCCGGTCAACTTTCTTCACTTAAGCTTCAAATTTTGAAAATTCTCCCCTAATTCGACTCCGGATTATCCGGTAACTGAATCTAACCACGCACACAGGTTGATATACATAATGTGAAGCTGATTATGACCTTATACCACCGAACGGAGTTTAAACTCTCAAAACGACCTGTCGGGTCGTTACATTATTTATGCACAAGGGGACATTCCGTGCCGAGTGATTATTTATTTATGCACGAGGAGACATTCTGTGCTGAGTGACTATTTATTTATGCACGAGGTGACATTCTCTGCCGAGCGATTGTGAGGTTATGCACGAGGGGACATGTCGTGCCGTTTCCGTTTATTTACTTGTTCAGAGTTGTACTTCCTGCAGTTATTTTTACATTTCCACGGTTATCTTGTTCGGTTGTTTCAGATAGTTGTTGCCCTTCATCCCCAACATGTTATCCCCCGTTGTTGTATTTACTTGTTTATTTCCTGTCATTATTTCCTGTTATATTATTGAATTGCACAGGTGTTATTCGTTGTCGTGTCCTAGCCTCGTCACTACTTCGTCGAGGTTAGGCTCGGCACTTACTCAGTACATGCGGTCGGTTGTACTGATGCTACACCTGCATTTCTTTATGTTGTGCAGATTACGGAGCCGGACTCAGTGGACATTGAGCGAGGGAGTATCCTTTAGTCCACGGCGACACCGAGGTAGTCCTGCAGGCGTCCGCAGGTCTTGGCGTCACCATCTATTTCTTTTCTTCTGTCATATCTTGTATTTCTAGACAGCTACACTTCTTTATTTCAGACTCATGTTTTTAGCAAATCTTAGACTGTCCGTGAGATTTGTGACACCAGTTCTGGGGGTTTATGTACATAAATTTCGTAACATTTATTATATTAAGTTGCTGAATTCTCAGCTTCCGCATTCTTTATTCATATTTGCTCTAGTTATTGTTGTTATTTCAATTGTAAATAAGTAAACTTAATTGAACGTTGGCTTGTCTAGCGGGTTCAACGTTAGACGTCATCATAGCCTGAAGGTAAGATTTCGGGTCGTGACAATGGGGGAAGATCATGGATATTGAGTTATGGAGGTGTGAGAGTTACAATCATAACAGTGATGAGTAGTGTGAGGTTTATACTTCATGGGTGAAAGTAATGGAAGTAATGGACATCCACAATTACTATAGGTTTTACAACACTTACTATAGTATATGTAAGAAAAAAACTCAATTTTTTAAAGTATAAACCTGAAATTTTATGTAACTACAAAAAAAATTTGATAAGGCAATTACGATCGGTTTCTTCACCAAATCACTTTTTCACGTTGATTCGAATTGTTGCTTTGTGCGGTTTATCAGTTTTCGATGTGCACCCTAGATTTAATACTCGAACTCAAAAGGAGAGACGACGATGAATTTAACAAAGATTTGACTATAGATTAGCTGAACAAAAGAAAAAAAAAATATCCAGCCAAGCGAGTTCAAATTTAATTTCCTATAACAATTAAACCAAAATGTTACAGCCTACATATAGGAGTAAATCGAAATGTTACAGCCTACATATAGGAGTAAATCGACTTTAATTCCTAGTGAACTTCCTTCGTGATTAAATTCTGGATTTAAGTTAAGTATTTTACTTTATTATTTTATTTTAAATTCTTAAAATTTTATAATTTGATTTTAAATGCAAGCAAAGACAATAAATTTTGACTATAACTCTTATAGAGTTTGTAATAAATTATAACCATCCGAAGTGGTAAAATATTTATGCCTTGCCATGATCGTATTTATGTATGATTGTGGGCAAAGAAGTTGAAACACGTCCCATTGAATTTGCTACATTCTCATTGCTCTAAAGAGAATGTGATAGCAATATATGATAAGTCTGAAAGAAGACAAGATTATTACCGTGAAGGTATCAATGGATGTGGACGTGGTAATAGACGAAATTATAATCGTCATCATTGTGATAATGAGAATAATAAGAATTCTCAAAATTATCTTTCACTCTTTGAAAGTAATATATATTTGTGATTGGTTTGACATGAAACTTTGTAAAGCACATATAAATGATCATGGTTCATTCATGACGTGAATGTGAAAATATCTGATTTATGAATACATATTCATTCTTGGAAGAATATGAACATGCTAGTGGTAGTGAATATACCACGCTCACCTCTAAAAAGATTTGAAATGATATAAGAAAATAATTTCATTATTATGGCATGAATGTCACTGATCACGTACCTATGTAGTTATGCCAAAATATTTTGTCTATGTGATTATTAAAAGACAACGGTAATGCAAGAAATAGATCGTGCATATAATTTTGACCATGACCATAATGGTATAACTTTCTCCTTAAAAGTTTATTCACCATATAGATGTTGATGAATATGTGATAGTACAAAATTAATTGAAAGCTTTGGAAGAGCCAATTATTACTATCTTGGAGGAATACAATTGATTATCATGTCAATTTATTGTGTTGTAGTAAGTCTCAAAGAAACTTATTGAGTTTCTAAAGTATTCGCGAAAGCTTTTGGTTATATTGAGACTATAAATAAAGGAAAGATTTAACATCTTCTATTACTACAACTTGTAGTGGGGTAATATATATGTGAAAAGTTACCCGATTTATTCTCCAATTTGTACTACACAAATAAAAGAATACCACAATAAAGTGGATGTTTATTGATATAAAAACTTATATCATAATAAACTTGGAGTTTATTGATATCCAGTTGGCATAACTGGTTTAGTCATATCAATTTAAGTATGATGTGCAAAAATAAATGAGAATTCACATGGGTAAATGTTAAAGAACTAAAAAGTTCTTTACGAATTCTCTAATGTTGTTTGTTCTCATTAATTAATAAACCAACTAAAATTGGGAGTGAATCCCATGAATGCTGGAAATATTAAAGGTGAATATGAGCTCATTCACCTGCCATGTATACCACATAAGATGCATCTATGATATGGTTACATGTGCGATTATTATTAACCCGCAACATGGTATTTGCGAGGTAACTTGCTCAATAATTTAATTTCGAGCATAATTTCCAGATTTTCTATTCAAGATAGTTCATTTTGATAAGTTGGTTTACATCACAGTTGGTTTAGCAAAATGATTTATTGAGTGCCTCCACTAATAGCTAAACTATTACTTATGAGAGAACAAAGTTATTTATATCATTTTGATATACATTATATACGAAGGTATATTATATTCACCCCTCACAAGTGGTTGAGGGTCAGGAACCAAATAATTCCATCTTATTATTATTGATGTGCGGTGTATATTTTGATTAATACCATAATGCACAAAGATGGGCTCCCAAAGTAGAGGGAGCAAGTTAGTATTTCTAACATGAGGGGGAGACAAGAATAAACAGTTGAGAAAAAGTTACGTGGAATGAATTATCATTTGTACATCTAGATCCTCGAACAAGATAATATGAACTTGAAATTCATAAAAAGACAATTCATCTGCAATATATTGCAAAGCATGCCAGACGTATTCACTGACCCAAAGAAAGTAACTATATTCTCATTGCAAATAATCCTATTAAGTCCTAGAAGGACAAAGTCTATGATACGCTTAAAGCACATAGACAAATCGGTTTCAAATAGAATTCTTGATAAAGAAGATGAGCAAACGATCAAAACGATCATAATAAGGAGGCAAATGATCTATAAGATCGCATGACATAACACTTCATAAAATCTCAAGAGAGATTCAGGTACCTGAATATAAGAATGAAGAGATCTCTATGTTATGTCTATATGAAAATAAGGAGGTTGGAACCGATATAAAATGTTTGTCGACGACATCTATAATAGCACTAAATATATGTGAGGATCTTAAGTCTGAAGAAACAATTCAAGTAGAATTGGTTTCATATGAAAGACATATAGTTTTGGACATGTAGTTCAAACACTTAAAGTATAAAGTCAATAGGTGTGTGAAATCACTTTCATGTATTCTATATGTCGGCATGCCAAGAATACTTGATATAAATCTAAAGTCTATTTATATGGCTTATTTGACTATACTTATATGACAATCCCTGAAGGATTTAAATTGCTTAAAGCATGTACAATTCTTGGTCCTGAAGTACCACATCCTAAGTGCAATTTGTGCACATATGTATCTTGCTATAACTTTAGCATGATAATGTGATAGCGAGGATTTTCAATGTGAAACAGATTCGTTCAAGTGATAATATGGCTGATTTGTTCACAAATCTCTACCAACGTCAACCTTCAAGAAGCTAGTGTATAAGATTGGGATGCGAAGGCTCAAGGATGTGAATTGATGCTCTCATCAGGGGGAGTTAATGCGTGTTGCACTCTTTTTTCCTTACAAGGTTTTGTCCCACTGGGTTTTCCTTGCAAGGTTTTTAACGAGGCAACCAAAAGACGCATTTCTAAACATGTGTACTCTTTTTTCTTTTCTAGAATTTTTTTCCCATCGGGTTTTATTTTAGTTAAGGTTTTAACGAGACACATTGTTTGTTGAATAGACATTCAAGGGGGATTGTTATAAAATTTTTTTATTTATGGTGAATGTCTATATTCTAGAGAGATTCTAGGGTTTGTTACTTGGTGGATAAGTCAATCTTTCCCTATAAATAAAGGGGTCTTATCCCATTGTAAATCATCCCAAAATTCAATAAAATTTTCCTTTTCTTTTTCTCTACAATATTGTTCTTTTTTTTTTTTTATTGTTTCGTAACAGAGACCATAACGTTGTTTTGTTTTTTCCAAATAATGTTGTGATTACGCACAAAAGAAAAAGTAAACGCATGTTTGATTGGTGAAAGAAAAAAATAACGCATGCTTGATTACATAATCACCGCCACGACACCTCCTCAATCATTTTAAGATTGATCATAATTCATAAGTACCATTAACTAGTAATTTCTCTTCCGATTTTATGTGATCTGACATTTTGTTTTGCTGTTATTAATATACAAGTTTATTTTTTCAAGGAAAAAGAAAATGGGGAACTCTTAACGCCCCTAATTTAAAAAATAATTTTGGTACTTTGTATATAGTTAACTTATATGTTAAAATATTTTTAAAGTTTTTTAAATTACATATTTAATCAAACTGTATTAATGGAATTATGGTTAGTATGCAAATAACTATTTAGTACTTTGTATATATTTACCTTATTAGTTAAAATATTTTTTAAATTACATATTCAATCAAATTGTTCAAATGGAATTTTGGTTAGAATCTTATTTAGTGCAATTCAAATGATTAATAATTTAAAATAAAAAATATAGGAGTTATTGAGAATATGAGCATATGATAGCCTCTCCTAGGAAATGGAGAAGGTGCCACCGGTTTGCCTGCTAGTGTTTTGATCGGTGAATTAATTCAGTAAATTAAAGGAATAGTTTAACTTAAACATTCCCATTCCAGCCTGCCACTGCCAGTGCCAACCCAGTTCCTTTCGTCAAACACTTCAATCCTGTTAGCTTCCCTAAAACGACACCGCTTCAAACATTTGTTTACAGTTATTTATATGATATAATAATTTACTTATTAATTAATGACAATAACAATAATGGAGTAATAGAATCGTTCTTTTTTGGACGGAGTATTTATTGGGAAAAAATGAACGGAAAAGTGAGCAAAGAGTAGTAGTGCGCACATTGGCCGTTTCAAAACGCCAAATATTTCCCCGTTGTTATCTCTGTTCATTCATCCATTTTCTTCCTCAATCGCCTCCGGTTTCTTCTCAGAACGACGCCGTTCCGATCACTCCTTTTTCGGTAAGTTTTTCATTTGCATACTTATAAACATTTGAAGATTAGCATATGCTTATAAATATTTGAAAATAGCCTCTGTTTATGTCTTATATTGCAGTTAGGGTTTATATCGGATCCGATTAGATCGGTAATGTTGTTGCCGATCTGAAAAAAATTGTTCGTTTTGTGTAGGTTTTTAAATCATAAGTGATGGCGAATAGAGTGGATCACGAGTACGATTATTTGTTTAAGATCGTGTTGATTGGGGATTCTGGAGTAGGAAAATCAAATATTTTATCCAGGTTCACGAGAAATGAATTCTGTTTGGAGTCGAAGTCCACTATCGGAGTTGAGTTCGCTACCAGAACACTTCAGGTCTGTATCAATCTCATGAGTCCTGATGTATTTTTATTTTACTCATTCCTTTTGAGCTTCACGTACAATAATTTTCTAGTTTCTATTGGTTAAACCTTTTAGTTTTGGATTTAAGTTTATATACACCGACAATGTAATGAATCTTTTACAACATATGTGTGATTTAACCTGTTATGTTATTTACAATTTATTGTAGATTACCAATCAATACTATTAAATAGAGTTGTTTGCACTTATCCTTTTAAGTGACTTGATTGGGTAAATATTTTTTACACCGTAAGTGCATAAAACTTAAAATCGTAAGTTTTGGGCTTGTGAAACATGAACACTAAAATAAACTGTTGAATGATTAACTGTATGCCTGTTGGAACTGTGTGTTTTATGATGTGAATGCCATAGAGATTATTGAATCATGGGAGCTGTTGATTTTGAGCATTTATTCATCTCAAACTGAGCATTTAATGCGACTGTCCTTCACATGTATGTGCTGATGATTGCTTTCTGTTTCATATGTTGAATTCCGCTTCCATGGTCATAGTTATTTTTTACTAAATGACTCATCATAATTCGTTTATCTCGTTATACTTTGTAAACAAAAACAAACACCTCAGGCATGATCATCATCTACTGAATGAAAGCCAAGAAATTTGTTTCTTTGATAGTCTACAGAGTACAGATTCAGTCATATCTTCATGTATGCACAAGATGAAGTGCATAGACGCAGTTAGACCTTTTGAGCCATAGTCTTGTTAGGAGTGAGGAAATTTTGGTACTTGTGATTTATGTCTAGTTGCCTTGGTTATGGATTCATCTGTCTGAAGCTCAACTAATGTGCTTCCCAGGAAAAGTAGGAATGCTTATGACTGGCATGACACCTTTAACAATTATGTGTGGCCTTACACAATACTGCTCTCTGTTAAAATGAAAATGCTCAACAGCAAAAGGGAATTGGAGTTTTTAATGGCGTTTATCATGTCCTTTTGGACAAAAAGATCTTAACACTATGTAACCCCTATTGTGTAACTGATGCAAATTGTTTTCTCTGCCAGCAACAAGATCCATTTCTTCTCACTATTAAGTCATGGGAATGTGGGGATGGTACAAAGTTACTTGTCTTTTGGCATCTCTCACGGAGTAATATATTTACTTAATGATGCAGGTGGAGGGAAAAACAGTGAAGGCCCAGATATGGGACACTGCAGGACAAGAAAGGTACAGAGCCATTACCAGTGCTTACTATCGAGGAGCAGTGGGTGCACTCCTTGTCTATGACATAACAAAGAGGCAAACATTTGACAATGTGCAGAGGTGGCTACGAGAATTGAGAGACCATGCAGACTCTAACATTGTAATCATACTGGCAGGAAACAAGTCTGACCTTAAACATCTTAGAGCAGTCTCTGAGCAGGATGGTCAAGCTTTAGCTGAGAAGGAAGGACTTTCATTTCTTGAGACATCAGCATTGGAAGCTCTTAATGTTGACAAGTCTTTCCAGACTATATTGACAGATATTTACCATATCATAAGCAAGAAGGCATTGGCAGCCCAGGAAGCAGCTGCAAGCACTGCACTTCCTGGTCAGGGTACAACCATCAATGTCAGTGATAACTCAGCAAATGTGAAGAGAGGCTGCTGTTCAACTTGAGTTGGTGTTAAAGAAATAGAATTTGTAGCAAGGCATAAACTTTTGTTTTTTTCCCCTTGTTTCTTTTCTTCTCTTCTTTTTTCTTCTCCTTTTTCAGGCTTGTAGATTACTGTCTTGATTCATATAAGAGAAGAGCTTGTGCATGTTAATTATCTATTGGTTTAGGACGATCTGTAATTCACATGATACAGTTTAACTGTTTACTTGAAAAGAAAAGGTGGATACTGGTACTATTGGCAAGACCAAATCAACTCTGATCTTTCAGGACTTGGAACACAGAACTTCTTAATTTCAATTGCAGCATTTTAATTTGTGGCCAGTTCCTTGTGTTCTGTTAATAATGTACACTCTGCTGGTCGGTTAGTGTTTCTTATGAGTTTATCTTCTTTTCACAAACAAATGGTTTTCCGGGACTAAGTTGAATATGAATAGCATTAGGGAGATACTTAAAAGGGGATAATGTAGAGTCCAGATTTACAAACGGAAGAGAAAAAGGAGAAGTGCTGGGGAAGGTATGTTTAATCAGACACTCAGACTACATGTACTTATCTGTCATACACAATGTGCTCCAACCTTTCTATCCCTTCTCATTATTTTGTTGGTTTGACCTATTTCATCTCCAAGGCATTTCTTAATAGATTTGAGGCTTTTTTTTTTCTTCTTTTTTTTTCTCTCCAGATTTTTGGATGATTTTGATAGACAGAAGGTTCCTAATTTGGGAAACGAGAAAAATAGAAGCACCCCCTTAACCTTTATAATTCATTAATGGAATGCATAAAAACAAGAATGACAAAGTTGTCGAGAATGGATAACGTGGAAAAAGCCTAATCACTTGAAAATTGATATAAAATTATCCCTTTGATGCAAACATATCACGCAAACCGCTAATAAACAAGGTTTGAATTCAGTGAGTATTCCCGATTCCTTTTTTTCCCACTTTGTCTTGATTCGGTGACAGGCATGCTTTGCACTTCGATTCTTGTGGCTGTCTTCATCCGTTTCTTTAGTTGTTTTCTTGCAACTTGGAAACGAACAAAAATATCCCTTTTCCGTATAATGGAGTGCACGAAGTCACGTCGTGAATGGTTGACAGCTTCGTTAAAGACGGCCTCTCAAAATTGGAAATGGCACAAGTTGGGAATCCAGTTGGTGATTAGTGCCTAACGGATAAACATAAAACTAGCCGAAAAGAACAGATCTTCCTTGCCATTTTCACATATTCTCTTATTAATAATCATGGTATCAGAGCCAGCTTGCGCGCACCTCGACTAATTACATAAGGTATCTGTTATCTTCCACCAGCACAAGTATGGGATAACTCTATCTACCAAAGCTTGGGCAAATAGGAAAAAAATTACCTAATATTTCTACCTCCGCTAGAATTTGAAACTTTAGACCTCATTGTTCCCGACCCATTTCATTGAGCGAATGCTATCATTTTCAAAGATCTTCCTTAAAATAGAAGACAGAAGGGAAAAATAAACTTCTTGCAGTTGTCAGTGTCTCCGCCCTCTGAAAACTCGAAAAACATACACTACCATATCATTGGTATATGAGTTTAACTTTTATGTACGAATTGTTTTAAAAGTTTCATACACTCGTATCATTAAAAGGTCATTGCACATAATTAGCCATAATAAGTCAATTTAGTATCATTAAATAACCAGACAAGTAACCTTCTATAGTTGGTGTTACACTATAGGGTAAAAATATCATCAGTGTCAATGGACACAAGGTAAATCCGTAGAAAATTGTGTAACAGAAAGTCTAAATTGTTAGTTTGTGTTGACAATTATCTCCCTAGCCAAAGATAGACTAAATCAATTATGCTATCAATGAAACAGTAACAGTATACTAAAGACAGATCAATGCGATAAACTTATACTCAACAAGAGAGATAGAGAAAGAAAGAGATGAAGTAAGCAATATATACATCTACTATGAACATGGTTCAACTTGTATGGTTACATGATGAATTCTGTATGTCCTGTCACAATATTCCCTAACCTTCTGAATAACTTCATATTGGTCAACTCCAGGCTCAAGTACAACATGACAGGACAAAACAATTTTCCCTACAGTGACGGCCCAAACATGCAGGTCATGAACTTCCTGAAGTCCTGCTAAAGCTTTAAGGCCATTCTCGAGTTGAACAATATCAACTTCCTTTGGTGTCCTCTCCATCAGTAAGGAGAAGATAGTTCTAAGCATGGGTATGGTAGTGCTAAGAGCAAAGATCGAGAAAAAAATAGTACAGAGAAGATCAACCACCAACCATTCTGGTTTGAACCACATAATAGCTCCAGCAATCATTACCCCAGCGGATTGTATCAAATCAGATATAACATGCAGGTAAGCCCCTTCGATATTTATGTTCGCTGGTTTGCTGCAACTAGAGGCTGCTGATACCAGTTTTGAGCTCTCTTCATTTCTTGGATGCAATTCTTGCATTTCGTGATCATGATCATGATCATGACCCTTACAAGGATTATATGAATGGCAATGGAGAGAATGATCATGGCCAAGCCACACAACTGAGACGAAGTTAATTATGAGACCAAATGCAGCAATAGCAAACATAAGCTTCCCATTCACTTTGGCTTGTGGATGAAACATTCTCTGAATTGCTTCATAAATCAGCAAACCGGAGACGAGCCATATTAGTTGTACAGATAGAAGGGCTCCTAAAACTTCAAGACGGTGGTACCCAAAAGAGTGTTCTTTTGTCGCATCCCAGCCGGACACCCAAACAGCAAAAAGAGATATAGAAAATCCAACAACATCACTGAGCAAGTGCGCTGCATCAGTTAGAACTGCAAGGCTGTGGGCTTTCATCCCTCCTATTGTCTCCACTGCCATAACCATTACATAAAAGATTATGAGCCCACAAAGTTTCATACTCGACTTTGACCTTTGTCTTGAATCCAACATACTATGCTCTTGCTCTGAGAATGAGCAAATTGGATTGCAACAAGGCTGAGCTCGCTTACCGTTGCCATTACATTTTGCTCCCAGCAATTGCTTTATTTCAGACTTGGAATCCTCCTGTTGCTCCATCTGTTTCAACATGTATTATAGTTAGCTAACTGTTTGAATGAAATACTAATAAGTATAACTGCAGCATTCGAGTTGAGAGTGAATTATCGGGTAACTCTCAAGGCTGCCATATATCAAAGTGGTGGGTAAAGATTCACTAGCATTGCATACAGTACTGCATAGTTGATGCGTCATTATTACACTGTTTGAGATGTCAACAACGAGAATAAGGAAAGAAATCAGTAGATAGCAAGCCCTAGTTATTTTGTGCGCCAAGCGATCATCCGTAAATTTGAACAGTAAGTTGTAGATTGAACGTACTCGAGAAAAGTTATGCACAATTATGGACAAGATACTTTTTAGAAGTTATATGGAAGAGATACAAGTTTCAGCATTATTTTTGAAGTGTATATACATCATTATTATTCTACCTTCTCAAGGTAGGGGTAAGGTCTGCGTACACAGAATCTAATTGTGGGATTACAATGGGTTTGTTGTTGTTGTTGTTGTTGTTGTTGTTATATACATCATTATTAAGCTTATATATCAAACAAGCATATTAATTGAGCACTTTTTGCCCATCAATAGCAGACTCACATCCCTTTCTATTTGCACAAGTATAACACCCAATAGATTTTTTTTCTTCTGCCGTCAGAAAGGAGTCAAATGCTGTCAACTCTAAAAAGTAACTTGCTTGAAAGTCCTTTAAGCTGTTTACCAATTAATCTTGAGAATTCAGCATTTCAACTACATTATTTCTTCCTCAAATTTTATTGCCGCTGCTGCCACTATACATCAATTCCAGAGCAGGGGCATCAAATAAAAACAATTCTCATCCACAGTAAAAACAGACATCTTTAACACAGGGAAAAAAACATTCTAGTAATCATGAAAGAAAAAGTTGAACCAGAATTGAAATTTCACATATCCAATAATTAAGATCACAGAAAATAGAAACAAATAGCAAAAAGATTGAAAGCGCGATATTTACCTGGATTCAGGACAAAAGGGAGAGAGGCCGGCAGGGGAAGGTAGGCCTTATAGCTGAAAATGAATAGATTGGGGACAAATTGGATGGAACAAACATTCTTTAATATGAAGCGAAGAGCCCCGGAATGAATTGAGCCGCTGAATGGGCACGCCAAAATTGATTCTTCTTATTTGTAATGAGAAGAAGTAGCATTTGCCAATTGGGTCGAATGTTTTTTATAAGTAACATTTGACAACGGCGATTTATAGGCATTTAATTGCGATTTATAATGTCGCATTTAATTGCGATACAAATGTTTCTTTGGAATGAATTACGACCCCTCTATGGAGAGGGAAAGAGTGAGTTATCTACCAAGTAAAATCTCTAATATATATCTAAAATATAGATATTCATCTTAAATAAAATTCTATTTATAACATTCTCTCTTGAATGTCTATTCAATAAATAATGTGCCTCGTTAAAACTTTAACTAAAACAAAACCCAATAGGAAAAAATTTCTAGAAAAAGAAAAAGAGTACACATGTTTAGAAATAC
Source organism: Nicotiana undulata (assembly GCA_005239495.1). NCBI lineage: Eukaryota > Viridiplantae > Streptophyta > Magnoliopsida > Solanales > Solanaceae > Nicotiana > Nicotiana undulata. The sequence continues at coordinate 5,824 of MDKH01192164.1, read as the reverse complement.
GCCTTTTGGTTGCCTCGTTAAAAACCTTACAAAGGAAAATCCAGTGGGACAAAACCTTGTAGGGAAAAAGAGTACAACGCGTATCAACTCCCCCTGATGAGAGCATCAATTCACATCCTTGAGCCTTCGCATCCCAATCTTGTGCACTAGCTTCTTGAATGTTGACGTCAACAAAGATTTGATGAATAAATCATCCATATTAACTTCAATTAATATGTTGCACCTTGAAAATCCTCACTATCACATTATCATACTTATAGAGAATTGATAATTCATTCTACGTAATATTTTCTCAAATGTTTATCATCTCTCCCCCTCATGTTAGAAAAACTAACTTGCTTCCTCAACTTTGAGAACTCATCTTTGTACGTTATGGTGTTAATCAAAATATACGTCGGACATCAATAATAATAAGATGGAATTATTTGGTTCCTGGCCTGAAGCACTTGTGAGGGGAGAATGCAATATACTTTTGTATATAATGTATATCAAAATGATGTAGATAACGGTGTTCTCATAAGCAATAGTTTAGCTTTTAAGTGAAGGAACTCATTAAATCATTTTGCTAAACGAAACCAACTTAAATAAGAACTACCTAATTATTAGAGATAACGGTATCGTTATCTCTAATCCAACCTCTAAACCCTCGGTTATGACTCTCGCCTATACTCCGGGAGTGATGTTGTTCAAACAACTACCTAAATATGCACTCTCTCTCAAGTAGATACATAATAAATAAGAACAACTAATTGATGGGCCTTCAATCAACTACAACAATAAAGTAGTTGAACAAATAGAGATTAACAACCAAACAAAACTATATTAATATCACAATTAGTTCATCCTCAACGGCTTCCACCAAAACCTTAGATTAGAAAAGTTAGCTACTCATGCTCAAGAACAATAAAAACCCAAAGGAAATCATAATAATCAAAATAAAGATCAAAGGAAGAAAATATAAAACTCTAATTGTTGCTTGTCTTCTCACAATGATTCTTGCCTCCTTTTTGTGTCTAAAATATGTCCAATCTCTCCAAAATACCGTTTTTCCATGTATATATACCAAGTAGGGCCGGACCCAAATAATTATACTTTCTCCTAGGCGAAAAGGGATATTTTTTCACGCCTGAACGCTCGCGGCCGCGGCCAAACTCGGCGCGATCGCGGTCATTTACCAGTACTCTGCTTCTGCCCGCGTCCAGGTACGCGGTCGCAGTTACGACCGCATTTTTCACCCTGTTCCGTTCGAAATTTGGAAAACCGTAAAACATGAAAGTTGTATCCCTTTGAGTTAGATTTCCAACCATATATTATATAGCCCAAATGGAGTTCAGAGAAAAATGTTATGTCCATTTTACTAGACAGTGCGTAATATGCCTATTTGAGTCTTCGTTTGTTCTTAACTATCAAATTTGACCCCCGAACATGATCCCAACTTAATTTCTTGGGCTTTTACTCAGACTTCAAATATCCAAATCACTTGAATTCATTCCATAACATTTATATAGCTTAGAATCACTCATACAAGGCATAAAACACACAATTAGTGCAAAACACTAGCGATTAAAGCTCAAACTCAATTAAAGTGCAGTAAATTAGAGTGTAATAAGCGACTAAAATACGTAATTATAGCCTATCATCAACACCCCACACTTAAACCATTGCTCGTCCTCGAGCAATCAAACTACACTTTATATAGACACGACCTTTTTTTAAAGCAATTCTCCTAACTCATCACACTAAGAATATTTAAAATAGACTAAGCACAAAAGCGTAATATCTTCACCTCAAAATTTGACTCACAAGTACCACGCATTATTCACAGCTCACCCACTTACTCTAACATAGAGGTCACTGACATTACCTTTCCTTCATGAATCAAGTGCCCTCACACAACAAAAGAGAGTAGTTCCACACAATAAAATTTAAGAACACATAAGAACTTAAGATACAAAGAATTCACTCACTCTAAGAAATAACATTCATGTGACACAAAAGATGCACCATAGGCTTGCCCGTAGTGTACTACTTTACTAATCGAGCTCATTCAGTCTAGGACCAAGTAGGACCTTATTTAGTTGTAATGTAGGCTGCGGGACGGGTAGGATATATTTAGATATAAGAGTTACTACACCTCCCTAAGCACTTTAATACTTATACTTTAACATTCAAACCCCATACTTATGTCAAACCAAACTCCGCCTTCACATCAATATTATTACCCCATACTTCTTTAAGCACAATTACATCAAGAGTCACCACTTGTCAAGGAATGTTTTTTTTCCACAACAATACAACTATTTTTTCCTTTTCTTTCTTGTTTTTTTTCCAAGTGACTCTTACTTTTTCAAAACAGCGCACCTTTCTCCTTATTTCATTAGTTTCATGCAAAAGCCAAACCAACCACCCCGCACTTTAACTTTTACACAGTTCATAACAATTCAAGTGCTCATGAGAGGTTAAAAGGTTCAAATAGATAGTTAATTCAAACAAATGGGTAAGGCTTGTAATGTGGTTGCCAAAGAAACAGGATTACAGGCTCAAAAGGGTTAACTACAATACATAACAATTAGGCGGGTACAATATACATATCTGGCTTAACAAAGAAACGCCTATATCACTTCCAAGACTGAATAAAACTACTATTTCGCTTTGCAAACACACGGGGCAAGTTCTAGACATCAAATAAAATGCACAGAATAACGCACAAACCTCACACACACATGGCACTTAACTCACTCAGGATTGGATTCATCAAGACACTCTAGTCAAAACAGTTAAGCAAATTTAAAATCATACAATTTAAGGTACTTATATAAGAGTAAAAAACTGAGCCTAAGCGTCACAACCAAAGTACTCACTATTCTCAAGGCATAACAAAGTCAAGAGATATTGCTTCAATTCAAAACACAACACAATAGCTCCTATTCCTAAAAAAAACTAACTACACCCGGTTCAAACAAAACCGTCGGAAAAGAACCGTGGCACAAATAAAAACCAAGGGGGAATTGTTACACTACCTAACAAAAGAAAATCTCTTTTTTTAGACTTAAATCCCTCAAGAAAATTGTCTAATAGATCCATCGTCGGGAAAAGTCCAATCTTGTCTATACTAACACAACTAAAATAGCATAGAAAGTCACACAGACAATCTTTTCACCCCAAGTTGTGTATTGTCCCCAATGCACACTCATACATACAAGAGGGTAAAAGAAACTCCCTGGTAGGCCAAAGGCCGAAGCACTAGCAACTCATGGGGGACTCAGACTTCTCCCAGGCCTGGTCCTTCGTGCGGGTACCTCACACTTAGTTCCAACCAATGGTTTGTTGTTGCATCCTTCCAATAGCTTTGCTTTCTATGCTCCTAAAAAAATAAAAAATCAACGCTACAAAAATAATATAATACAAAAATAATAAAAAATAAAAATAAAAGAAAGCAGTAAAGATGGGTTGCTTCCCAACAAGCGCTTGATTTAACGTCGCGGCATGACGTGAATCACTTTCTGCCTCCACTTTGAACTTATGAATTGGTGTGATGACCCAAAATGTCATCCTGTGTAAATTTAGCTAAAACTGTGTTCCAAACCCCGAGAGCCTCCGTTAATCTCACCTCGATATGCGTGCGTAGCCGGGCGCGTAGCCGGAAAGCCTTTATGTGGAAATTTGATAATAAGTTGAATTTGCAGTAATTAATTGAATACAGTTGACTTTGGTCAACATGTTTGGTAAACGGAACCGGACCCGTGATTTGACGGTCCCGGAGGGTCCGTAGGAAAATATGGGACTTGGGCGTATGCCCGGAATCGAATTCCGAGGTCCCAAGTTTGAGAAATGATCTTTTAAAGAAAATTATTTCCTGAAAATAATAAAGACTTTTGAAAATGGAATTTGATATGAAACCTGTGTTGCAAGGGCCGTATTATGGTTCCGCATCCCGGAACAGGTTCGATATGTGTTATTTGATTTATCTGTGAAATTTGGTAAGGAACGAACTTGATTTGACGTGTTTCGGATCAAAAATGGGAAATTGAGAGTTAATGAAGTTATAAGGATTTCCTTAAATTTGAGATTTGGTTTGGAGCGTGATTTAATGTTATCGAGGTCCGAATGTGATTCTGAGACCGAGAATAGTTCCGTTATTTCATTTATAACTTGCCTGCAAAATTTGATGTCATCCGAGTTGTATAGGTCGGTCCGACGCATTTTTATAGAAATCAAGAACTTGAAGTTTCTTAAGTTATGGTTTTAGGGGTTTTGGGATGTGATTTTGAGATTTAGCGTTGTTTTGGGTGTTCCGAAGGTTCGAGCGAGTCCGTATTATGATTTAGAACTTGTTGGTATATTTGGACGGGGGCTCGGGTGGGCCCAGGTGTCTTCCGGACACCCAACGAGGCTAAAAACCAGCTGGAACAACTGCTGGTGCAGCTGTTGCTGGTGTGACCGCAGGTGCGGTTGCCCAGCCGTAGGTGCGGGATCGCTCCTGCGGTCACAGCCTCGCAGGTGCGGAGGTTTCGCAAGTGCGGTTCCTTTTTCGCAGGAGCGGAGCCGCAGGTGCGGTCCCCAGCTTCGCAGGTGCGACCCCAGCCTGCCTTGCCATTTTCCGTAGGTGCGATCTTTTCTCGCCGATGCGGGACTGCAGGTGCGGTCCCAAGGCCGCATGTGCGAAACCCTTGTAGGCCAGACTGTTTTAAATGCCGAAACTCGAGATTTCTTCATTCCCTTCATACCAAAAACCCCAGTAGAGACTTGTGAGCTTGGGAAGGACACACCACGACCTAGCTACTGTTAAGGTAAGTTAATTCCTTCCTAATACTAGTTTCATGCATGAATTATTAACAGGGTTTACTATTAAATTAATGGAAAATCAAGAATTGGGTAGTAAATTTAGGGTTCTTGAGAAATTGGCATATTGTCCGTTTAATGCTATGAATTCAAGTAGAAACTTCATATTAATGATCCTTAGGCTATGAGTGAGTGATTCCTCTGAGAATTTTTGGGATTCGAGCGTGCGGGCCTGGGGTCGAATTGTGGTATTTTTGGAAGAATGATAGAGAATGTATAATTAGGCTTTGAAATTGGTTTATTGAGTAATTATTGATGTTAATAAATCAATTATGTCTAGATATTATCGACTCGGAGTTGGATTCGAGAGGAAAGGCTGTGATTGAAGCTTGACTTGCATTTTGGAGCCAAGGTAAGTGTTTGGCCTAACCTTCGCTTGAGGGAATATGTCACGACCCAAAATCCATAAGGTCGTGATGGCGCCGGACACTGCTGTCAGGCAAGCCAATCATTAATTAGTTGAAATAAATTTCTGTTTTAAACATTTTTGAAATCGTTTCTTTTCATTTTATTATATAATATCTAGATAGAAATCCATTTCGTAGGAAAAACAACAGTTCATTTATGTAAAACACAACCCAAATACATTTCCCAGAACCCGGTGTCATAAGTGCATGAGCAAATTCTAAGAGTTTATACAACTACTACAAAACTTGTTCGAAATACAAGTTGGACAAGGAGTTTAAAATGAAATACAATACATAGAGGGAGACTCTATCAGCTGCGGGTCGTCGTGCAACTCGCCTAAGTCTCCAAGTCAATCACATTCCCAAGAGGGCACCTGTGCAACAAAAATGCACATAAGTGTAGTATGAGTACGGAAACAACGTGTACCCACTAAGTACCCCGCCTAACCCTAGAGAGGTAGTGACGAGTGATCGACTTGACACTTGCTATAAGTCAGTCTAGTATAATTTCTGTGAGGCACTAAGCATGGATATCATAGACAGATTTAACAATGATCAGAGAATAGGAAATATCA
>ML251520.1:0-10060 GCA_005239495.1 Nicotiana undulata | reverse complement strand
GAAAACTTCACCACAATGTCGAAATCCACAAATCCCAAGTGTGTGTGCAAACCCACAAATCAAAACTTGTTGTTCTCCACTCAAAATATATTTACAAAGCTCTAAATATGTTCAAAAGATGTAAAAAATTGGTTTTCCAATCGATCTCCTTCAGATGTTGCCAAGGTATACTTTTTATAGAGGGCCAAAATTTCGAGTGAAAAGTGGACAAAAACACCCCCGTCGGGCTGATATGCGATCGCATCCCTGTCGCATATCAGGGATGCGATTCGCATCTTCATTCTTTCCGTCGCACATCAGAACCCTAGGTCCCAGAGGGTCGTCGCATTTGAGAGATGCGGTCCGCATTAGTTATATGCGATCGCATTCGTGCGTCGCGTTTACAATGTAGCTTAAGGCATCAGATGGTGATGCGACTCAAATGCGAACCGCATTTGCGATATGCGGTCGCATATCTGACCGCATTTCACTCATTAATCTTGACTCAACTTTCTGTTGCGGTATGCGATCTCTGGGCTCGAAATGCGATTCGCATGTTGCATATGCGATCGCATTCGGCCATTGCTCCCCTCTTTTCTCTTCTTTACTCTCTTTTTGCTCAATTTCACTCCAATTTGACCTTAACCACTTCATGGCATCATTTTCCTGCAAATAGAGCAATTATTCACTGATAGTAACCTCAAATACCCATTGAGCAGCACAAAATCTACTGAAAAGAGGCTAAAAGGAGTGGTAAAATTGCCACTCATCAATAATCCAGATCTGTTAACTAGGACAATCACTCCCTTAAGTCAAGGGATTCAAATTCCAACGGTAAATCACATAATTACATAAGGAAGAGTAAAGATTAGTCAAGAATCAACAAGGAGAGAATCATGGTTCATTAGGTATAGGGTAAATAATTAAAGCTAAGTTCAAAATATTCTAATTAAGGACATAGAAAATAAGAATATAGTACCCCATCAGACAAGTTAAGTGAATCGACTGATTCGAATAGGAGAGGTAAAAATTGAAGCCTCAAAGGAAAGTTTATCAATCAAACCCCAATGTATGGAGTCCAGAATCAATCAACGAAGAGTCATAATTCTATATTAATCATATAAATAGACAAGAATGACCAGGCATAGTAAACAGGCAGGTTGAACAAGTGTTAGTAGAAAGGTGCAAGTTTGAAAAATCGAGATAGACATAAGCACATAGTTGTGGTATAAGTTAAGCTAATAGTACTCAGTAAACATATTTGAGGCAGATAATCATGACAACTCAACTAGAAACAAACAGAGTCATGCTAATACACAGAACCAACGAAGAAGACTTAGTAAAATTAGGGCTTTTAACACAAGCAAGGTAAAACGCTAGTGGAATCACAGAATCATCATGATATGTAAAGAACAGACATAAAAACAAGAATAAACTCAGTTCAAAAACAAGCGTAAAAAGGTTCTGAGAAACCCTAGTTTTAAAAGGAAGTAAAAGCGCTTAAAAGTCGAAGATTCATAGATATTGAGTCAAGAATAATGTAAAACATAAAGAAACAGGCTTGAAACATTTATAAACACCATGGATCTGAGAGGTTTAGGCAAAAAATTAGGGTTTCAGAGAGGATTGAAAATAACCGGAGAACCTATTGCGAAGCTCGAAGGTAATGGTGATTGTGGTATGGTCGTATCAAACCCCACCAGAGAAGGCCGGAAAATCACCAAAGCAGGAGCCCCAGTAGTGGTTCAGCATGGTCGAAACCCATGGAGCTCTCAAAGACGAAGAGGATCAGAGAGATAAGGCTTAAAGGCGGCTGGTGGTTGAAAGGAGGTGAGCCTGGAAGTGGCCGGAGATGAGATGAAGGCTGGAGACCATCGGAGAACCAGAAGGTTCTAGAGAGAAAGGGGATNAATTATGGTAAGGGATGATCTGGGCCGTTGATCTCATTTGATCAACGACTCATATTTAATCAAGGGTTGGGCCTGGTTAATATTGGGTTTGGGCTGGGTTAAATAGTCTGATGGGTTGGGGTTAATTGGGTTTAGAGATTAGGTTAAAATGTGGCTAGAATTTAAAATAATATGGCTAATTGTTAAATACCCATAAAAAATAGATAATTAATTAATTAAAATAGCTAATAGTTGTATAAAAATAAAATTGAGTTAAAATAGGTAGAATTAAAATAATCAAACAATATTAAAAATGTAAGACACATAAATTCGAATTTTAAAAGGTATAAAATGTCTAATTAGGCCATATTTGCAAAAGTGATTGTATTTGCAATTAAATAAAACCCAATTGGACAATTTACGAAATAATTAGATTTTAATAAGTAAAAAGTGATTATAAATGACATACTAAACTGGAAATATTTTGAAACTATTTTAGAGCGCACTTTATGAATTATTAAAAAATATACAATATTAAATAAATAGGGAAATGATTTAGATAAAAATATGGAAAAATTAGGAAAAATACTCATTATTGCACAGAGTGATTTTGAAGGCTTATATACAAGTTTGAAAATAATTTGAGGAAAAATTGGGTATCAACAGCTGCCCCTCTTTGCCCGGGAAGGATGAAAGAGTTGTCGGGTAAAGATATGATGGCCAATTTTGACTGAGAGAAAAACTATGGGGTAGAATTAGGCCGCACCCTGGTTTCTGAGCTGCCTACATATCGCTGGTTTTTCAGGAATCAGGCCGTATGTAGTTCCGGGAATCACTGGCGAAGTATACCGGTGACGTTCTAGAAGGACAGACGCAAGGTGTAAGGCAAGGTAAAAGTAGGAAGTTCTTATGGGGGACGTCGAAGAACTGGAGCGGTCTGCTCCTACCTGGTTGGCTGTTCCGGCCGGGGGTACCTGCAGATAGAGAACAAGCGTATATTGTGCATAATATAAACATGATGCAAGTTCCTGTCGGGCTATGAATGCTGTCTTTGGACAATTAGGATGATGTCCTTATACCATGATGTCCTGGGCCATGAGTCGCTCAGCGCGGGATTCGCAGGCTATGAAATGATGTTCTCGGGCCATGAGGATGGTGCCTCTAAATGATGATGCCTTTGAATAATGATATGCAAGTTGAAAAAGAGATCCGCATGCTATGAAATGATGTTCTCGGACCATGAGGATGGTGCCTCCGAACGATGACGCCTTTGGACAAGTTGGCGATATTTCAGCCCATGAATAATGCAGTAATATGATGTTGGCAAGACAGAGCTTAGTCTTGCGATTTGCAGAAAGAAAGTGGGCAGAGCTTAGCCGGAAAGAAGGCGTAAATAAATAAGGTGACTGCTTTGAAAAGGTAGAAAGGAGCTTAGCATAGTGCAATAAGATGCGGAGAGAGGTAGCGTAGAACCTCGGAAGGCGGAATGATATCCTTATGCAATGCAAGAAATAAAATTACGGAGGGCGGGAGGGGAGGGGAGGTAGCGCTTAACCTCGGAAGGCAGAATAAGTAGCCTTATGCAAAGATGCGAATGCAAATGGAGGTAGAGCTTAACCTCGGAAGGCAGAAAGGAATCCTTATGCAAAGATGCGAATGCAAATGAAGGTAGAGCTTAACCTCGGAAGGCAGAAAGGTAGCCTTATGCAGATATGCGAATGCAAATGGAGGTAGAGCTTAACCTCGGAAGGCAGAAAGGTAGCCTTATGCAGATATGCGAATGCAAATGGAGGTAGAGCTTAACCTCATGCAGACGGAGACAGAGCTTAGTCTCGGAAGGCAGAATGATAGCCTTATGCAGAGATGCGAAAGCAAATGGAGGTAGAGCTTAACCTCATGCAGACGGAGACAGAGCTTAGTCTTGGAAGGCAGAATGATAACCTTATGAAATGCAGAAAATAAAGCGACAATAAGAGTTCTTAGTTGGTGATAAAGTGTGATGATACGATGGTTATGAATGAAGTATCATTTGCAATGATGATAATAGTAAGCGCTGGCATGTGCGAGGAGTTCGAGAGCGTATCCTTGAGAAACATACGTCTGGTGGGGATAATGAGATGTCTTGGGCTTTGCCGTATTTGTGCCTGCATCCAAAGAAAAATTGTGAGTTCCATACGGGGGAGGGTTAGTTCGTATCCCTGCTGGCTCGGATTGGCCTGTGTGCTTGATGATGATGACTTTGTTTATACCACAGGGTAGCGTTTCTAAGACAAGCTATTTTTTTAAGAAATAAATATTCATGGTTTTGTAAAAATATGATATAACATATACTAAAAATTTATTTCTTTGGATGAACCGACGACCACGACGCGGTTCGAGACATTGCAACCTCTCTTGCTGCGAAGATTTGAGGGCCCTCCTCAACATTTTGCCCGGTTTGATGGGTGAAAGCTTCTGGCTGTTACTGATGCGGTGCGTGGCTGAACTTGCTTCAGAATTTTGAGGTCCCTCCTCAATATTCTGCCCCAGTTTCCATTCGTGGGGAAAATGAAAATTTTATTAAAATATGACCAAACCCATAGGGCTGCCTACGTATCCCCTCTTAAACGGGAATCAGGTCAGGCGTAGTTCAATCTACAACATTGATAGAAGCATAACAATTACACATGGTAGTGCTTGGCTGCGTCTGAGTTGATTGGTTTAGGAAAAATTTCTCCATCCATTTCTGCCAGTATGAGTGCTCCTCCAATTGGCACTCGGTGAACCATGTACAGGCCTTGCCAATTGGGAGAGAATTTCCCTTTTGCTTCGTCTTGATGAGGGAAGATTTTCTTTAACACCAGCTGCCCCGGTGTGATCGTCTTGGTTTGACTTTCTTGTTGAAGGCTCGGGTCATTCTATTCTGATATAGCTGACCATGACAAACCGTGCTCTTTCTCTTTTCGTCTATGAGGACCAATTTCTCATAGCGGCTTCTTACCCATTCGGCGTCGCTGAGCTTGGCTTCTTGTATGACTCTCAAAGATGGAATCTCAACTTCAGCGGGAATGATGGCTTCTGTACCGTATACCAACATTTAAGGAGTTGCCCCAGTTGATGTGCGAACCGTGGTGCGATACCCCAGTAAGGCGAATGACAGCTGCTCATGCCACTGCTTGTGCTTCTCTATCATCTTTCTCAGTATCTTCTTGATATTTTTGTTGGCAGCCTCACCGACTCCATTCATTTGAGGTCTGTATGCTGTAGAATTCTTGTGCCTGATCTTGAAGGTTTCATACATTACTCTCATCAAATCACTGTTGAGATTGGAACCATTATCGGTGATGATTGACTCTGGAACTCCAAACCGACAAACAATGCGGTCGCGGACAAAATCGGCCACGGCCTTCTTAGTAACTGCTTTGTAAGATGCTGCTTCAACCCATTTGGTGAAATATTCAATGGCAACCAGAATGAACATGTGTCTGTTGGAGGCGGCAGGCACGATTGGTCCAATGACATCCATGCCCCAAGCGGCGAACGGCCAGGGTCAGCTTGTTGCATTAAGCTTGCTGGGAGGTACCTTTATCATATCCCCATGTATTTGACATCGATGGAATTTGCGGACATACTGGATGCAGTCTGTTTCCATGGTCATCCAGAAATAACCAGCCCGAAGTATCTTCTTTTCTAGAACAAACACGTTCATATGAGGACCGCATGTACCGACATGTATTTCCTCCAACAACTTCGTTGCTTTCTTTGCCTCGACACATCTTAGCAAACCTAGATCAGGAGTCCTCCTATACAGGATTCCTCTGCTGTGAAAGAAGTTGTTTATAACCTTCGAAGAGTGCGCTTTTTACTAGCGTCTACAAGCTCTGGGTACTCTCCCTCTGCCAAGTACTCCTTAATGTCATGAAACCAAGGCTTTCCATCTACTTCTTCTTCAACGTGGGTGTAGTAGGCCGGCTGATTGTGAATCCCTACCGGGATAGGATCAATGAAGTTCTTATCTGGATGCTGAATCATAGATGACAAGTTGGCCAGTGCATCGGCGAACTCATTCTGGATTCTGGGAACGTGCCGGAATTCAATCTTTGTAAACCTCCTTTTCAATTCCTGCACATGATGTAGGTATGGCAGTATCTTGGAATTCTTGGTCGCCCATTCTCCTTGGACTTGATGTATCAATAAGTCTGAGTCCCCAATTACTAATAATTCCTGAACATTCATATCGATGGCAAAATTGAGCCCAAGGATGCAGGCCTCATATTCCCTTATGAATTTCGTATATTCCTCATTTTATGACGTCAACAAATGAATGCTGATGCATGTTTCTTTGACGGTCTCTGTGTTTCCCAGGTTGACGACCTCAGTCTCATCCAAATTAGACTTAGGTCTATTCTCAAAGTTATCGACCTCCTTAATAATATCCTCAGGTATATCATCCTCGTCTGACTCATGATCCATTTTTTTCGTTGCCTCATTGCAGGTCACAGTCGTCGGTTCATCAAGATAAGTTATAGTAATGCTGTGTAAATAAAGTAATGGGGAAGAAAACAGTAAAAAGTAAATATAAGATTTATAAAGAAACTGGAAATGTTTTGATAAATTGAGTAATTGTTTGAACATAGGAGCTCTTTCTAGCAGAAATTAAAAATGCGAAAAGGAAGAAAATTCTTTAAATAAATAAACTGTAAATAATGCTTGTTTTGTTAGCCTTGCTACCCCGAGGCTCGACGGGCTTTGGTTGTCCTGACGGACCAATTGTTGAGATGTGATCCCTTGCTCACGACTTGTATGGAAGGGCCTTCCTCCCCCTCCTCTTCAAGAATGACACAACAATCCATATCTTCATCATCCAGAAATAGATCCCTTATTGCCGCTAGCACTTCCTCCTCGTCTGTACCATATAGGATGTCAACTGGCTGGAAAGTCTGCTCTATGCGGGGTATTGGCTGCTCCAATGGGTAATAGGGGCCGCGCCATGGTGGCGACCAGTCCCTGAACTCCTTCCAAGTGTACTCGTACCCTAGACCAAAAGTAGTACCGTTCTTCTTGAGTGTTATTGGCTTTTTTATTCCTTGAAGATGCTTACCGAGCCCTTTACCTGGCTCGTACCCTTGCCAGTTCAATATTCTTTCGGTCTTACTGCCCCACTACTTGTCTTTGTCAATGGCGTTAACACGTTCTATGTTGTGATAGATTTCCCCGCCCAACTTCCTCCTTCCATCGATGACCGAAAAGGTCTGGCGACCGTAGATATGGTTGCTACCGTCGCCATGAATGATTACCTCTTGATGATTCAATTCAAACTTCACATCTTGATGTAGGGTTGAAGCCACGGCCCGAGCAGCGTGGATCCAAGGTCGTCCCAACAGTAAATTGTAGGATGCAGGCACATCTATCACTTGGAAAACTATATCGAACCAAGTTGGTCCCATCTGTAAGCATAAGGTGATTTATCCCATGGTGGACCTCTATGAACCATCGAAGGCCTTTATGTTGATCTCTCCTTCCTTTATCTCATGTAGACTCTTGCCCAATCTCTTGAATGTGACCAGCGAACAAATGTTGAGGCTGGAACCCCCATCAATTAGGATCCTTGTGATGAAATGATCCTCACATTGTACAGTGATGTGTAGTGCTCTGTTATGCCCTAGCCCCTCGGGCAGTAGCTCATCTTCATGGAAAGTGATCTTGTGACTCTCTAGTATCTGCCCCACCATGTTGGCCATTTATCCACTGGTGATATTTTCTGGCACGTATGCTTCACTCAGCACCCTTAGCAAAGCACTCCTGTGAGTTTCAGAGTTTTGTAATAGGGAGAGGATGGATATCTGAGCTGGCGTTTTGTTTGACTGGTCGAGGATTGAGTATTCCTTGGCTTGTATCTTTCTCTATTGATCGTCTGAACCTGTTTCAATGATGAGGGGACGGTTGTTGGCCTGCTTGCTAGACTGGTCCAAATGCTCGGGGATATAAACTCTACCAGTTCTTGTCATACCCTGTGCAGCGATGGCTTCTCCCGACTTGACTTTACCTTTTCTCCTTGCTTCAGCGGTATAGTCCCACAGAATGGCATCTGAGTAAAATGGTGTCGTTGTTGACATTGCCACTGGGATGGGTGTGGTCATTCTTATTCCTGCCGGAGTATATGTTATAGATGGTCGGATTGCAACTTCGAGCGGTCGCACAAACTCGACTTTGATCGGTCCTGGGGCTTTTCCCTTGGAGGGTGGTCTTGATTCAAACTAAAGTGGAATGGACATGTTTACCTCAACTTCCTTAGACGGATGCATCAGGACCACGATCGGATTAAGAGTAATCGCAGGCTTCTTTGAATCACCCTCAGCAATTAGCCCAATTGATCCCTCGGGATCCCAATCATATTCAACCTCAATCATGTGGACACTTCCTTTATAGCCAGGCAGCGGATTATTGCGAACATTAGGAGCAGGGTCCTTGGCTACAATGATATTGTTATCTATGAGGGTTTGTATCTTGTCTTTCAAGGAAAGTCAATCCTTGATGGTGTGTCCCTTCACGCCGGAGTGGTAAGCACAGGTTTTGTTTGGGTTGACCCACTGATATGGGTTCTCAGGGATGACAACGGGGATGGTGTGACATAACCGGCGGATTTAAGCTCTTCATATAATTGGTCAATGGGTTCAACTATGGCAGTATACTGTTTTGGTGGACGACGGTCGAAATTTGGGCGAGGTCTCGGGAAATTTTGGAGATTAGGTGGTGATTGATAGTGAGAAGGTTGGGAATTGTAAGCATTATAGACGGGAGCTGGTTGTGAGTATCTGGGCGAGGTAGGGTGATATGTGGGTGGTGGAGTTTGGTAGGTGGGTGAGGGTGTCTGGTATTGAAGTGAAGGGGCTTGGTAGCTTGGAGCTGGTTGGTATGTGAAGGAAGGTGCGGGGTATACTTGGTATTTGGGAGGGGACTTGGCTTGTTGTGCCACCATCACGGCTCCTACATCCCTTTTCTTGGACACACCACCGGATTGCAGAGCTTTATTGGCAGCCTGTAATGCTTCAAAATTAGTAACCATACCGTTTTTGATGCATTCCTCGATTCGCTCTCCCAACTTGATGGTATCAGAAAACTTGTGCCCTTCGACCATCATCAGCCTCTTATAGTACTGAGGATCCTGAGCGCGCACACAGAATTTCTTCATGTGTTCCTCTTCTAAGGCCGGTCCGACCTTGGCAGCTTCTGACCTTCAACGAGTGGCATACTCGCGAAAAGAATCTGTTGGTTTCTTCTTCAAGTTCTGGATGTAGAACACATCCATTGCATTCTCCGTATTGAATCTAAATCTATCCATGAAGTCCGTAGCCATATTCACCCAATTGATCCGGATCCTGGTTGATGTACCATGATAGTGCATCACCTTTCAAACTTCTCATGAAGAGTTTCATGCGGATCCTTTCATCTTTTCCCACGCCGACCAATTTGTCGCAGTAAGTCCTCAAATGGACTCTTGGGTCACTAGTACCATCAAACATCTCGAACTTAGGAGGTTTGTACCCCTCGGGCAGTTCAACATCGGGTTGTATGCAAAGATCCTCATAGTTCAATCCCTCAACCCTTTTAACTCCTTCGACGCCCTGAACTCGGTTGGTCAATTTCTTAAGTTCCTCGGCCAGATTCCTGATGAGCTTGTCTTTCTCGTCGGACTCATAGGTATGTGGTGTGGAATGAGCTACGGTTTCCACATAAATGGGGTTGTCATAAGCCTGGAGGTGGTCTCTCGTCTGATCCTGGAGAGGCGGAGTGTTGTAGTGACATGTGTTGCATGGTGCTGGTGGAACGGGATCTTTAGGGTGATTGGGGTGTTTGGGGACGTTTTGGGGTAAAGTGGGGTTCAGAGTATTTGGGAAGTGAACGTCTGGAACATTGAGGGAGAATGATAAGTGGGCCAAATTCTTGACTTGGTCAAAATCCTCTTGGAACTTCAGCATCTTCTTCTCTAGTGGAGACATACCCTCATGCAGAATCAGAACACCCTGACCATCAGTGATCTCAACCTGCTCATCTCTGTTGTCTTTTCTAGTACCGCTTGCATCTACCATCTTGTTTTTACCCTTGCTTTTTCCCTAGGGAGGACTAGGAGGAGGAGTAAGAGGAGGGCCCTGTCACGACCCAAACTAGAGGATCATGACTAGCACCCGGGCCATACTTGCCGAGCACCAACG
>ML251517.1:65029-83330 GCA_005239495.1 Nicotiana undulata | reverse complement strand
CATATAGCTCGTAAGCTTTAACCAATATCATTTAACAATAAAACCAACCAGAATATAAGTAAATACCGTAACGCTGTCAATCCAGCTCAGTTTTTTTATACTATGATAAACTCAAGAGAACAACCAACATTTTTAACACACTTACAACAACAATTGGAAATAACTCAACGAAACCCAATAACCACGTGAACCAAAACAATTATAAATAATAAACTGCATTTTTCTTATAACCTCATCAATAACCTCTCAACCATGAAAGCAACAGGAATATCAATATATATATATATATATATTTCATAAAAACCATACAAAACCTCTCAACCATGTTTATATCAACTAGAAACCAGCTCATACAACTAATTCTCTTTCCAAATAATGTCAACAATATCTAACAACAGATCAATAAGGTCAAATAGTCATAGAAGCAATAACGAACATATAACAATTAAGATAATGATCAAATAAGTGGGGAATGGGAAGGGGATCATGTTTAACAAATTATTTGAGTGGTGCATAGATACTCGTCACCACACCTATACACCACACCCATGTAATTCACGTATCAAACAAGTGGGGAGTTCTATTCCCTCAAGCTAAGTTAGGCCAAACACTTACCTCAATTCCGCAGGCCACTCACAGCTCAATTATTGCTTTTCCTTTTGAATTCACCTCTAAATTTCTCGAATCTAATCAAAATTAACTTAATATCATTAACTAATGCTAATGGAACTAACTTTATTAAAAAATATAATTTTTCCTAAGTTTTCTCAAAAAAAGTGAAAACCCGACCCCGGGCCCGCTTGGTCTAAACTCGGGGTTCGGACCAAATTACGTTTACCCATTCACCCACGAACCCAAATATACAATTAATTTCGAAATCCGACCTCAATTCGAGGTAAAGATTCGATTTTTATAAAATTCCCTAATTCTACCCAAACCCTCAATTTTTACCATGAAAATTCTTAGTTTTTGATCTAAAAGTGATGAAAAACAATGGGTAATTGAAGGAGTAAAGTTTATAATTGATTACCTATAACTTAGGGATGATATTTGGTGAAGAAATTCATTCCTATGGCTGTGGGGTTCGAAAATTTGAAGAAGAAGAAGTTTACCCATTTTGTATTTATTTTTCTGCCAGCTATTCTGTCTCGTTTCTCATGCCAAACGATACCTAAACTCGATTTTCTTGTGTCCAATGGATTCCTTGTGAAATTCTAATGAATTTAGATTTTTGAATCACTCAATTTGACCTTATAATGAAGGAGATATGTAGGTTTTAAGATTTGCAAATAGTGCAGGTTTTTAATACGCCGTCAGGGGCAAATTCGTAATTAACCAGAAAAATCTGGGCAACCTTGGTAAAATGGCCATAAAATCCTCACACGATGTCCAAATTCGATGATTCTTTTTGCTCCGTAATTACTATACGGATCTAATACTTCATTCAAAACATAAATCGGAGCTCATTTGTTCAATATGATATCATTTATGCTTGAAGAAACGACGTCGAAGCATAAGAAAGAACGAGCGCAACACAACCCAAACCTATTTGAAACTCACCCGAGCCCTCGGGGCTCTAAATCAAACATGCACGCAAGTCTAAAAGCATAATATGGACTTGCTCCTTCGATCAAATCATGAAAATAACATGTAAAACAACGAATTAAACCTCAAAACTCATTATTTTCCTCAAGAACACTTATAGTTCATAACTTTTCAACCGGATGTCCGAATCACGTCAAACGAACTCCGTATTTCACCAGATTTTACAGGCAAGCCCTGAATATCATAACAAATCTGTACCGGTCTCCGGAACCAAAATAAGGGCCCGATAGCAATGACTTCAAACATTAATTCTTTTCATTATTTCATAAATATTTCAGGAAAAAAAATTCTTTCAAAAATTGATTTCTAAGGCTTGGGACCTCGGAATTCATTTCCGGGCATACGTCCGGGTCCCATATTTTACTGCGGACCTTCCGGGATTGTCGGAACACAAATTTAAGTCCGTTTACTCAAAATGTTGACTCAAGTCAACTAAAACCAAATTTTGTAATTCTAAAAATTATTGTTTCTTATATTTTAACATAAAAGCTTTCCGGTTTCACGCCCGGACTGCGCACACAAATCGAGGTAGTTATAATCTTTTTATGGCTAATAAGCCTAGAGCGGAGTCTAAATTCATAAAATGACCCCTTGGGTCATCACATGTACGGAAATTTCGCAATATTTATTACATTAAGTTGTTAAACTAGTAGCTTCCGCATTCTTATTTAATTGTCCATACTTACTGCTTTCCTTTTATGTCATAAATAAATAAAATAGAAAATTTAACCCAAAACGTTGGCTTGTCTAACGGGTACAACGTTAAACGCTATCGCGGCCTGAAGGTGGGATTTCGGGTCGTGACACACAGAGACTGGATAATCTATGCTACATACTTGTAATATTTTAACTACTATTTAATAGAATCAGTTTGATTAATAGTGAGTGAGATTTAAAACTTGTTAATTACTTAAACAAAATAAATAACTTTTGAAAGATTTATAATAAAAAAAGGAGTTGGGAATCATTGAATTCACTTGATAATATTACTATAATAAAATCTCAATTCTACATTTATTTCTCTAAAGAATAATTGCTTATTTCTAATACAATTATATTTTGCTCACTAAGAAATAACCAATTAATAACACTCCGTGAGAATTATGTTAGTTAATCAATTTAAGACTAGTGATATTTAAACCGAAATATTTTTCTTGCTTGAATTGTGCTAAAAGAAAGTAAAAACCTTCGTGAGAATATTTTTACTAAGGATCAATAATCTTTCCTACAACAATTCCTTCGTGAGAATTAAAACTGAGGCAGGCAAGATTACTGACTTGAAATAATAGTTTTCTAAAAAATTACTTTCACACTACTATTTTATTCATCAGTTATTATATATTAATTTTGCTCCGCGAGAATTATAAAATTAATATATGAATAACTTAGAGATAAAATATATAGATGTGATGATAGAGTAATTAAAAACCATCACTTCAGCACAGTTTGAAATGTAAATAAAAAGTTTCAAGCCAAGAATATATGAAAACTAAGATAGTGTTATAAAATATATCAAGATTCATCAACTATCCCAACAAAAAGAAATTACTCCATTATGGAGTAAGAAAAGCTAAAAAAGATATTTAGAAAACTAGAAATATTTTTACTACTAAGAAAGAAGACCATGACTAATTCTTGTCTTACAAAGATTGGATGATCTTCTTATACAAAGAGAGCTTGCTATTTATAGGAGAAGATGAGTATCTTTGGTCATGTTCTACTTTTGCGAATGTGAAATCCATATATGCAAAGTGACCTTTGTGTATGTAGATTCCATATATGCAACTATGGCACTTGTGCTTCACTCTTGACTTCATGAGTTAGTCTTGCAAATGTATATTCCATGTATGCGATGTGACCTTTGCAAATATAGATTCCACACATGCATATATGACTCTTTTGCTTCCATTCATGACATCATGGCTTAGGCTTACAAATGTAGGTTCCATGTATGCGAATGTGACTTTTGCAAATATAGATTCCACACATGCATATATGACTCTTTTGCTTCCATTCATGACATCATGGCTTAGGCTTACAAATGTAGGTTCCATGTATGCGAATGTGACATTTGCAAATATAGATTCCACACATGCATAGATTACTCTTTTGCTTCCATTCATGTCTTCATGGCTTAGACTTGCAAATGTAGGTTCCATGTATGCGAATGTGACTTTTGCAAATATAGATTCCACACATACAACTATGCTCCTTTTCATCTCTAATTGTCTTTTTCCATAAGCCCATATATATATTCCACATTTGCGAATACGAAGATGATGTGTGCAACTGTGGCTTTGCTTCATTCTCTTGTCTTTTAGCTTCTTTCCTTATTTTTCATAATTTCTTTTTCCTACAAGATTTGTTAGAAAATATGTGAGGATAGGATATTATTATTCATATTTTATTTTAAAAACTTATTTTTTACATATGAAATTACATGAATAGTTTATATCCATCAATAGGAATCCTAATCGCCTTGCTTGGTTACTATACAGGAATTATTAATGCGTTCTTCTTAATTCTAATTCCACAGGAATATAGGCGTTGGATTAGCTTGAATAGGTGAATAGTACTTTGGGAGAAGGCTACGAGTAATATTAACTCTGTCAACCGATAAACCAGATAAATTAATTAGACACTTTAAGTGAAAAACTCAACGGGATTGTTAGGTAACCCATAACTCTAGAATATCGGCTCTTCTTGAATTCGTGTCTAATTTCGCCAACTTGTTTCTTTAATTTCTTAGTTTGCTACTCTAGATTAGTTGTAGTTAAATATTCATACTTTAGGAATCGCTTGAACAGATTAATTATTGAGTTTAATTTAGTTAATAGTTAATCACAAGTCCATGTGGGTACGATATCTGGACTTACAATCCTATATTACTTGTCGACCACGTATACTTGCGTGTGCCTTTGGGAACAAGGAGCTTCCTACATTTAGTATGATATATAATAATATGATATATATATATAAAATCAAATGTTGATTGTTGGATGAGACTTTTCTCCCTAATCTCAAGTACCTACTTGGATTGGAGCTACATGATATGGTTAAAATTAAAGGTTGAAGCAAGGCCCTAACCATAGTTGGAATAATTAGTTTCTTCCATATAGGATAACTAGAATTTCCTTGTCAATTTCTTAATAAGTTCCGCTAAATCTTCCTTTTTCCAGTTTTCAGAACTTCCACATTTGGTTAACCTCCACTGCCTATACAAGGAGAAGGGCAAGGCTAAGTCCAAGAACTGCGTTTATATAAGACTTCAAAATTCGAGATTATATGTGCCGATACTTTTCTTGCAAATTTGGAATAGTTCTTTGTGTTGTACACAATTTAAAATCATACAGATTCTTGTTAATTTTTTGTTTGGCAAATATTGCTTTGTAAGCAGAACATACCGGGGCATAGCTTATATGTTGGCTTGTACTACACAAAAGATTATTGACAAGAGATAGATTGGCCAGATTTGGAGTCGCACATGATACCACATGCTAACGTGTCACGATCCAAAGCTATCATCCGACCGTGATGGCTAGGGGTGTTCATAAAAACCTAAAAAATCGAACCAAACCGATATATTTAGGTTTGGTTTGGTTTTGGTTTTGAATTTTAAAAACCGATCAAATTTGGTTTGGTTTTGGTTTCAATCAAATAATAACCGAACCAAACCGACTATTAAAGTAGCTATTTAAATTTATTATTATACCTACATATATGTATATTTTTTATATGAAGTTTCTAAAATTTTATGGTATACATTAGTCATTTATATTTTTAGTCTAGTTCTTTGCTATTTAATAATCTAATTCTTTGCCTTTACATTCTAGTTTGATTGGTAATTTTCTTCCGCTAAGTATTAAAAAAATTATTTCATATTAAAAATAACTCGATTTTTAATTGAGTACTTAAATTATTCATCACTATTTTATTCAATTATCATCAATATATCTTGGTAAATGATAAATTTCTCAAATAGCAATTGATTTGATAGTGTTATGTTGAAAATGTAGTCGTCAGAATATGCGTTTGGTAGTGTATGTCCATATTTAACCGAAAAAGACAAAAACCGATAAAAACCGAATCGATAAGAAACTGACTTAATTGGTTTGGTTTGGTTCCAATATTTGAAAAACCGACTTACTTGGTTTTGTTTCTTTTTTGGGAAAAACCGACCCAAACCGAACCATGAACACCCCTAGTGATGGCGCCTAACTCACTTACTAGGCAAGTCAAGCATAATAATAACGAAACAAGATAACAAGTTACGGAATAGTACAAGTCTAAAAGCCAAATATCATAAATATGACTGTGTCAATACCAAAATCCCCCAAAACCGATAATACAGAGTCATGAGCCCTACAACAGGGGTACATGTCCGATAATATAAAGTACCGTCTGAATAACAACAACAGTAACATAAAGAGACGCCAAGGACTACGATCGGAATGCAGCTTTACCTTGTCTCTCGGCAACTCAACAACGAACCAGCACAACTCTCAGCTAGGTCTTACACATAGATCTACACAATTAAATGCATAGTATAGTATGAGTACGGACTCATGTACTCCGTAAGTATCATGACTAACCTGGAGAGGTAGTGGCAAGAATAAAAAATTGTCACGATCCCAAATCTACTAGTTGTGATGGCACCTAACCCAACCCGCTAGGTAAGCCAACTAGTAACTATCAAATTCCAATAATATTAACAAAACAATTAAACGAAATTTTTTTTACTGAATCTTATACATTTTCCAAGGACTGGTAGTACAAATCATGATTTAAACTTGTGTACATCATCTGTTTGAAAAGCACATAAACAGAGTGTTATAGATCTAAGGCTACCACGAACAAGAGGCAGCTACAACTGGGACGCAGGTACATCTTCAATCCAGCTCCCATCGAACACAGCAACATCAGCAGCCAACATCTGCACGCAAGGTGCAAAAGTGTAGTATGAGTACAACCGAACCCATGTACTCAGTAAGTAACAAACCTAACCTTAGGTTGAAAGTAGTGACGAGATAACACAAGGTCGGGTCTAATACCAATATTCCGCAACAGTTCATAACAACATAATACAAGTAATAAAAGAGGTATCTCAAAAGTAAAATGCTCAGCTTGTTCACAGTTGGTGCAGACTCTAGAAGGGCTCCTTCAGCCCAAGCGCTATATCGCTGCGGCGTGCAGCCTGATCCCATAATATATAATCAATATATTTGTGTGGCGTGTAGCCCGATCCCATAGAATGTGGTCAATATATATCGTAGCGGCGTGCAGCTCGATCCCATAAAATGTAATCAATATAACTTGTTGTGGCGTGCAGCCCGATCCCAAAATATCACTCTTACTCAGGCCTTTGG
Source organism: Nicotiana undulata (assembly GCA_005239495.1). Taxonomy (NCBI): domain Eukaryota; kingdom Viridiplantae; phylum Streptophyta; class Magnoliopsida; order Solanales; family Solanaceae; genus Nicotiana; species Nicotiana undulata. The sequence goes on along the minus strand of ML251517.1, from coordinate 76,359 downwards.
CCTCACTGAGTCATCAATCTCTCCAGTCTCACTCACGGGCTCACAATATCATGAAACTAGCCCAACAACAATGATATGATGTATCAATAAATAATAACTGAGACTGAGATATGGTATGAATGCATGGATATGACTGAGTACGAAATATCAATTAAATCGCTGAGATGACAGTAAGAAACGACCACTATGGGTCCAAACAGTATCGGCATAATGCCTAAACATGATATATAGCATGATTGGCAGCTTAACTACTTTATCACATGGTGGAGTCACAGATATCAGCAAAGTAGGACCACTATGAAGTTCCATGGAAGCAACAGAGTCCCAATTCACATGGTGCACGCCCACACGCCTGTCACCTAGCATGTGCGTCACCTCAATGCCAATCATATAACATGTATTACGGGTTTCATACCCTCAACACTAAGTTTAGAAGAGTTACTTACCTGAAACAAGCCAATACCAATGCCAAGCAAGCCAAGCGATGCTCCATAATTCCATCACGCGCGTAGCGACCTTCGAATGGCGCAAAACTAGCCAAACGCAACTCAAATACATCAAATAAAGCCTAAGGAAGCAATTCCAAATGATAAAGAACCAATCCTTAATCAAAAGCCAAAACCGGTGAAAATCACACCTGGTGCCCGCACCTCAGAACCCAACAAAACTCATAAAATCAGACAACCCGTTCTACTAGGAGTCCAACCATACTAGTTTCACTCAAATCCGACTCCAATTCGATGTTCAAAACTCAAAATTTCATATTAGGAAACTTTAGGGCAAAACCCTCAATTTTTCTTTGAAATTCATCAACCAATTGCTAAAATGAAGATAGATTCATGAAATATAACCAACGCCGAGTAGAGAACAGTTACCCCAATTCATATGGTGAAATTTTCTCCAAATATCGCCTCAATCCGAGTCTCACATCTCAAAATATGAAGAAAAGACCAAGACCCTCAATTTATAGCTTCTGCCAGCATTTTCGCACCTGTGGCACATTAGCCGCTTATGCAGAGTCCCTTCTACGACATAACCTCAGCTTCTGCGGAATCAACTGAGGAATCGACCCTCGCACTTGCGGACAACATATTCGCTTTTGCGAGATCGCAGGTGCGAGCCACCATCCGCACCTGCGAAAAACCTCGCTTCTGCGCTCCATCACCTCGCACCTGCGCATCCACATGTGCGCCCAAATCTCCGCTTCTGCGGTCTTCCTTACCCAACACTCACCTAGTATCTGCAGCGCCTTTGTGGCTTATGTGGCCATTGCACCTGCGCAATACCAGTCGTAGGTGCGGAACGCCAGAACCAGCAGCTTAGCAATAGCAACATGAAGAAAATGATCTGAAATCAATGTGAACCACGCCCGAGCCCCTCAGGACCCCGTCCAAACATACCAACAAATCCCATAACATAACACAGACTTAATCGAGGCCTCAAAACCCACATAACAACATCAAAACGACGAATCACACCTCAAATCATACTTAAATGAACTTTGAACTTTCAATTACATAACTCGTGCCAAAACATATCAAATCATCCCGGGATGAACCCAAATTTTGCACACAAGCCCCAAATGAGATGAATAAGCTACTGCAATTACCGAAACCACAATCCCAATCTGATATCCCTAAAGTCAACTTTCGGTCAAACTTATGAATTTTCCAAACCTTCAAATTTTCAATTTTTGCCAACTTGTGTCGAAACCTTTTAGAAACATCCAAATGCAAATTCGAGCATACTCCCAAGTCCAGAATCACCATCCGGACCTAATGGAACCATCAAAACTCCGTTCCGAGGTCAAATTCATAAAAAGTCAAACTTGGTCAACTCTTTTAACTTAAAGCTTCAACAATGAAATTCATTCTTACAAACCGATTCCGAATAAATTGAAAACCAAAACCGACGATTCACATAAGTCATAATACATCATATGGAGCTACTCATGCCCGTAAACTACCGAGCGAAGTGTAAATGCTCAAAATGACCGGTCAGGTTGTTACATCTCTCCCACTTAAACATATGTTCGTCCTCGAATGTGCCAAGAGTTGTTCCCAAAACCATCAAACCGTCGTATAACCTTACCATGCACATACCTGGGGGTGATCTCATGTCACCCTATCCCATATAGGTCCGATAACACAACATAACTGAAATTTCTCAATTCAACCTAGCTCATAAGCCTTAGAATCCAATTTTTCTAACATCCGAAATTTCTTATAAGATCTGAATCTCGCAACCTACATGCTGTATAAGTTTAAAAAACAACAGACCCAGTGTTGTTCTACAAGTGGGGTCTAGGTAGAGTAGAGTATACACTTACCGCGCCCCTGCCTTCAAAAGGCAGAGAGGTTTTTTCTGATAGACCATTGGCTCAGAGAGGAAAAAGAGAAGGGGCAATAACAAGCAAACCAATCTGACAACGTAAGCGAAAAACAAAACTAACACTAAGTAATGTAAACAGAAAATCGACACAAGGCAGCAACAAGTAAAAATAGCAATCTAGGGATAAAAAGAAATACCAGAAGGACACTAAGAGATGTATCAAAGCTACTGTGATACACAAGGACAACACTCTACCTAATAATATACTTTTATTCTCAACCTCCACACCTTCCTACCCATGGTCATGTCCTCATCCAGCTGGAGAAACGCCATTTCTCGCCTAATCACCTCTCCCTAATACTTCTTCGGTCTGCCGCTACCTCTTCGTTGGCCCTCCAACACCAGCCTATCACACCTCCTCACCGAAGCATCGGTGCCTCTCCTCTTAATATACACCAACCATTTAAGTCCCGCCTCTCGTATCTTATCCTCCGTAGTGACCACGCCCACCTTGTCTCGGATAACTTCATTTCTAATTCTATTTAACCTGGTATGCCCGCACATCCATCTTAACATCCTCAATTCAGCCACCTTCATCTTCTTTACATGGGAGTTCTTGACTGGCCACACACTATATAACATAGTCTGTCTGACCACCACTCTAAATAACTTACCTTTATGTTTTGGTGGCACATTCTCATCACACAAAACACTGGAATCAAGCCTCATTTCATACATCCCTCACCAATACGATGTGTGACATCCTCGTCGATCTCTCTATTCCCTTGTATAACAGGACCAAGGTACTTGAAACTTTCTCTCATAGGAATGACTTGTGAATCAAGTCGCACATCTTCGTCCACTTCTTGAGTCGGACTACTGAACTTACACTCCAAGTATTCTGTTTTGGTCCTACTCAACTTGAAACCTTTAGACTCTAGGGTATGCCTCCAAACCTCTAACCTCTCATTAATATGCCTCCAAACCTCTAACCTCTCATTAATACCACTTCGCGTCTCATCAATCATTACAATATCATCTGCAAATAACATGCACTACGACACCTCCCCTTGAATGTGTCACGTCAGCGTGTCGATTGTCAGGGCAAACAGAAATGGACTAAGGGTTGACCCCTGATGCAACCCCATCACAATCGAGAAGTGTTACGCGTCCCCTCCCACTGTCCTCACCCGAGTCTTAGTTCCATCGTACATGTCTTGAATAGCCCTAATGTATGAAACAGGAACGCCGCATTGTAATTGTTCCATCAACCTCCTAATAAGGTGAATAGTTGTTGTAATTGAACACTCCGGCATAAATCCGAATTGGTTCTATGAAATAGACACAATCCTCCTCACCCTCCGCTCCTCTTCGAATTGGTTACTCAGAAGTGTTTTTCAAATTAATTAACCAAACACAAACTGTTTTTTACCAAAAGTACTTCTGAAAAAAGTATTTTTAAGAAAAAACACTTCTCAAAATGAACTGATTTTAAAAACTTAGCTAAATAGGCTATAAGTGAGTCATGTGACTCCCATTCTTTCTCCTCAATAAATCCTAAATAATTTTCCTCTTTCATAACACGTGAAAATTGTATAGTAAAATAACAATCAAGCCTAACCCTATCTGTCTAATGACTTTCACTTTCACTTTCTTTTGCGTAATACCTATTTTTTTTAAATCTTTTAATTTGTACCCACTTTTTAAACAACTTGAACACCTTTCTCCTTCACCTCTAAAATTAAAATCTTTCAGTAAAATGTATTTCCATTTCTAGCATGCATCTGAACAAATATTGTTTTTGCAAATCTAAACATACACACACACAAAAGAAAAGAAAGGGGATTTTTTTCCCCACTATTATGTAGTACTCCACCTGTTAACAAACTTTGCTTTGAGAAAACTCGACTCTCTTAAGAAAGTGTGTTACTTTTGTTTCTGTGTATCTAATCTAAGTAAAGCAAAAACATTCCAAATGCACATCGCCACTCTCTTAGAGTCAAAAAAGATGCAGCAGATTAAGAAGTGTTGGAGCTGAAGTTCCCTAGTTACAAAACAAAAACTTCAGCTCTAGAGCTGAAGTTCCCCAGTTACAAAGATAAGAACTTCAGCTCTAGAGCTGAAGTTCCCCAGTTACAAAACAAAAACTTCAGCTCTAGAGCTAAACTTCAGGCCCGACTACTAGAATGCTGAAGTTTTTGTTTTGTAACTGGGGAACTTCAGCTCTAGAGCTGAAGTTCCCCAGTTACAAAACAAAAACTTCAGCTCTAGAGCTAAACTTCAGGCCCGACTACTAGAATGCTGAAGTTTTGCGTGATTGTCTTTGTTACTTCAACCTCGTATGTTGAAGTTACGCGAAAAAGCGGGTACGCTTACAATTCTTTTTACAAAACAGACACAAATTAAAACGTGACACAAAAAATAAGTACGGATACAAATGCCCCTTCTTTTGCGTCCTTATAATAGCCCATCCAGTCACGAGGCACAACTTTTTCTCCTTATAATATGGGGCCGCCTCACTATGTGAACACTATAAAAGTTTGTCTATTGTCGGTTGTGTCACTTTGTGAACGTGACACTTTGAAGTTTGTCAATTGTTAGTTTCAGCTGAAAAACTTAAATAAATACTTGCTCCCAATTATTTCATTTGACTTTTAAAGAGTCTTGCTCTTATGTTAAGAAAAATATTTAGTCGCAATTCACAATCTTTTATAATTGTTGTCACGTGGGATAAATAGTTAAAAGAAAACAATTATTTATCTATGTTATCATTGCAAAATAAGTTAGATTTAATGAATTTTTTATAAACGGATCAAATATAAATAAGAATCATATTATTTACTTAAAAAATAGGTAATTAATAGATAACTAATGATTTTAACTCTAATATTTGTAAAGCTCAAATTGAGGATTTCTCGAGTTTAGAAAACAAGAAATACTCACAAAAATTATCATATTCATTTTATTAGCTGGTTAACCCATTATTTTTTCATCTTAAATATAGATCGGATCATATAGTTTAACTATTTTTATATGACCCATTTTCATCCCGTCCATAACGGATATCCGCCCGTTTGCCTCCCCGAGTAGGCAGTATCATTTTATATGAACACGTTCAATTGTTAGTTGGCGTAGGAAAACATTAGTAACCTTTTTCTTTTGTTAGCTGCGCTGTTGGGGCCACTTGTCCTATTAACTACTATGAGGCGGAAGAATAATGGTGGAACGTACTACGCAACTAGTGATTTAAATTCCCAATTACAGCTCTTTGATTCTATCTTTGCTCAGCACGCTAGTTAGTAATTCCAGGGGACGAAAATGGAGGAACATCAACTTGATTACGCACTTGTGCCTATTGGGCTGGCCATTTTTCTATCATATCATGCTTGGCTTATGTTCACTATAATTCGGTATCCAAGAAGAACAGTCATCGGAATTAATTCTGAGTCTCGCCATAATTGGGTCCTCTCCGTTATGACTGTTAGTCTCCTTTCTCTCCCCTTTTCGTTTTCTTTTTTATATCCGAAATATTGATGAAATTATGGTTTCAAATTTTGGGGTTAATTTTTACAGTGTAATAATTACTCTTTAAGTACAGTTTAGCATTATGATTTGAGCTGCTTAAGATTCAAACTGTAAAAAAGAATGTTGTAATTAGCTAGTCTAGGTAAATCGAATGAAAGAAAAATAACATTATAGGGTTAGCCCGGTGCATAGGACCGTACTCCAACTGAGTGTGACGTAGACAACCTGCCTTAAAGCAAGCATTAGTGGCTGCTTCCACGGTTCGAACTCGTGTCCAGCTTTTCATTCCGACGCCCCTGGCCCTCGTAATTTTGCGTTGTAAAAGAAAAATTATAGTCCAAGCTAACCATCTGGGCCGATGATTGATATGGAAATGCTAAAATGGGGAAAGTGCAAGTTAGAAAGTGAGGAAGTCCATGATATCCAAGTTTTGTTTTTTCAAAGTGAAAGATTGAGCAGCTGCGGAATATAAAGCTGCAAAGTGTGGTCTGAGAAAGTGGAAAAACAAGTGCTTGAATGATTCTCAATTAGGGAGCTAGTATTAACAAAGGCCTAAATTTTCAATATGTTTTTAATGCCTAGTTTGGTGATTTTTGCAGTGTGTTATTGAGCAAGAGAACTTAAGTTAATCTAATGTCAATTCTTCTCGGGTTGGATAACTCATGTTAAACTTGACTACAACATCTCCCCTTTCTATACTATTTTGCTATATTCTTCCTTTAAGTAATACACAAAGTGAATAATCACATATAGTGTAATATCTATCCTTGTTTTATGTGCCAAACTCCAAAGCGAAATCCAGTATGTACTTCACTAAATAGAAAGTGCTTGCCGTTGCAAGTGTTATCTTACCATTTCCCGAAGATCCCTCTAGTCTTTTTCTTTGCTCTGCAAGACTTGTTTTGATTAACCATGATGTTTTCGACTAGAACTAGAACTATGGGCCTTCTGTTATAGCACTTAGTTTCCTTCAAGAGTTCCTTTTCTTCTCAAAGATCTATCCTCATAAGTCTCATGCAATTGCTCTCGTTTCCGTAAATATATATTGAAATAAATATATTTCTAAAAAAGCAACACCGTGCCATGCTTCTTTTCCCGGGAATATAACTGAAGAGATGAATCAATTAATAATATGAATTTCTTTAAACAATCAAAGAGAATGCAAGTGAATCTTTAGTGGAAGAGAAAATTATGCATTCAGAAAACATAAGAGGAATCTTTTCAACTAGCTGGTCTTTGATCAACTCATATAGAGTTCTTCATTGCTGCATATTTTAGTTTCCAATAAATGAACTTTCTATGATGGGATTATATTTGGCTCTTGTGACAATCCTTTTTCTTCATAACAAAGCTTTTTTGAGTATGTGTAGTGCCTTCGATCACAGTAGCATAGATTCCCAAATTTTAAGGCCCCGCTGCCTCACTTCAGCTGGAAAGATTTCTTTGTAATTGCCATATACTAGAAGACTATCTATCTGTTCCTATTCGAGCGGTCTGTCCTTATGACAAGCAAAAGTTGACTCTGATACCATGTACTACATGTTTTCCTAGCAGTGGCTACTTTTTTGGGTTGGGCTGAAGGTCAAACCTCCATACACTTTTACGTAAAATGGTTTAAAACTTCCTAACCCTATAAGAAGTCAAGTAAGTTTTGCTGTTCTCTCGACACTAAGCAATCTAAATTTCTGTCGAACCAATACGGTCGTAATTCAAAGGAGTCGTTTAAAGACATAAAGTGAAAGGCAGGTTACATATAATAGTTTCAAGACAAGCAATGTTATATAGGGGTGAATGTTGGGCCTTAGAGGCCCAAAGCATCCACAAGATAAGTATCCTAAAAGTATGAATGTTAACAAGGATGTGCCGTGTGCGGGCGTACGAGATCAGATAAGGGTAAAATTGATCACGTCTGACATAAGGTGAGTTTAGAAGCTACTAAACTGTATAGTATTGGAATGAGAATTTTGAATACAGCAGAACGCATACGGAGGATACGTCTGCCAACTGCAACTTTGAAATTGTAGAATTAATTGATTATTTTCACTAATGATGATGTTGATTCCAGAAATTTTATTATCTGGATTGCGCAATAATAGTGAGTAAGGTCATCTGTTATCGCAAAGGTCTGCTTAATAATCAGTAAGACCTTGAGGCATGATATGTTTGTTTCTTCGGAAAAGGCCTAAAAATGCCGCTCAACTAACGGAAATGGCCTATCTATGTCATCCGTTAAAAGGTCGGCCTATCTATGCCACTAACGTTATACTTTTGGCATATTCATGCCACTAACCTTATAGTTTTGGCCTATTTATGCCGTTGTTCACTAACAGTTCAATTTTCTGGTTTTTAAATAATAAAAATTATTTTTCAACCCCACATTTGCCACGTGTCTTTATATTACTGGTTCTTCTTTACTTGACCGTACATTCTTTTAACCTTGATTATGTATAATTAACCATGACCAATCCGATAAAATCCAATCTTCTTTTAACCCAACCCTTAATTCCTTGTCACGACTCAATATCCAATTAGTCGTGATGGCACTTAACCCAACCCGCTAGGTAAGCCAATTAACAACTATCCAATTTAATGAGATTATTTTTGACAAATAAATGATAAAATAATTGAACCTTAATACATTTCCCAAGGACTGGTAGTACAAATCATGAGCTTCTAAGATTTAGACTTTTACAAAATGAATTGAAATAAACACAACATCGGTTTCAAATAAATACAAATCATTGTTCTGTTTTATTTGTAAAATTCACTGATTCGGTTTCAAACTAAACAATGATTTTTACAATGATTTGTATTTATTTGAAACTGATGTTGTGTTTATTGCAATTCATTTTGTAAAAATCTCAATCTTAGAAGCTCATGATTTGTACTACTAGTCCTTGAGAAATGTATTAAGGTTCATTTATTTGTCTAAAAATAATCTCATTAAATTGGCTAGTTGTTAATTAGCTTACCTAGCGGTTGGGTTAGGTGTCATCACGACTAGTTTGATTTTGAGCCTTGACAAGGGAATTAGGGGTTGGGTTAAAATAGTGGCGGAGGCAGGATTACCGCCAAGGGGGTTAAAAGATGATTGGATTTTATCGGCAAGGGGGTTAAAAGATGGTTGGATTTTATCGGGTTGGGCATGGTTAATTATACATAATCAGGGTTAAGTAAAGAAGAACCATTAATATAAAGACACGTGGCAAATGTGGGGTTGAAAAATTAATTTTTATTATTTAAAAATCAGAAAATTGGACTGTTAGTGAACAATGACATAAATAGGCCAAAACTATAAGGTTAGTGGCATGAATAGGCCAAAAGTATAACGTTAGTGGCATGAATAGGCCGACCTTTGACATAGATAAGCCATTTCCCTTAGTTGAGTGGCATTTTTAGGCGTTTTCCGTTTTTTATTTGGTTGGCGTTCTGGAGTTATGTGATTGCAGTAACTTATCAAACTGACATGGTTGTGGAATAAATTTGTACACATGGTATAAGTTTTAAAGAGAATTGATTATGAGTATTCTGGTTCACGTGGAATGCTCTCTGGGAGCAACTTTTGGCGAGTTGGTTTATGTAACTCTTTTTTTCAATATATTAGGCAATCAGCCCTATGCTACTAGTTGGAACATTGCATGATTACTCTGATCTGCCAAAAGGAGAAGGGGGAGCAAGAGAGTCTAAAATGTGAAAAGAAAAAGTAAACCAGAGTCTGATTTGCAGACTTATCCGCCATGGATGTATTATGTCGATCATCTAAAAAATTTATCATGTCCAAGTTTTGCGTTTCTAGTCTTGTTTTTCCTGCTGATGTGCTATAGATTAAGAAGCATATTATTAATGCTTTGTTCTAGTAGAAGAACAATCAGTAGCAATTGACGAGCAGTTTGGTATGGATTGTCAATTGACTTTGAGGGATTTGTATTCAGGATCCAATAAAGAACGGAGTTCTGGCAGTTCAAACTATACGCAACAACATTATGGCATCTACCCTTTTGGCGACGACTGCAATTACTCTCAGCTCAATCATTAGCGTATTCGTGAGCAACAAATCAAGCTTTACATACTCGGAGCTACTATTTGGGAATAAAACTCCTATGATGTCTTCTATAAAGTTTTTTACCATCTTGCTTTGCTTTCTTGTTGCATTTCTCTGCAATGTTCAATCCATCAGGTACTATGCCCATGTTAGCTTCTTAGCTACTTTGCCTACATTCAAAGACAGATCTGAATCTATAGAGTATGTCGCGATGAATTTGAACCGAGGGAGCATGTTTTGGTCACTGGGACTACGAGCATTTTATTTGTCGTTTCCTCTCTTCCTTTGGATATTTGGGCCGATACCCATGTTTGTAGGTTGCTGTGTAATGTCGATCGTTCTATACTTCTTGGATACCACGACAAGTTTTACCAGGGATCTCCACTGTCAATCTATAAGAGAGGGAAGGAAGGCAACTGACTTGGAATATGTAAATCATCCACTCTAGAAGTTGTTAATGGCATAACAAGTTCAAGGAGGGTATATTCAGAGTCTAGCCTATAAGATATGAGTGTCTTATTTGGAAGATTACTCTGGTTCTGTAACTAAGTTTCACCTATTTGGTTTTCTATGTGAAATTTATATCAAGTGGTTCCACTTTCATATAGCATCTATAGATTCCCTTGTACTTGAAGAAGGAATGCTGCCCCCAAGTATCTACATGAGGGTTATGTTGCACGGGCTTTCCAAAATGTTGTCATACCCGTGTCGGATCCTCCAAAAATGCACTATTTTTGGAGGATTCGACACTTATCCGGCAACATTTCCGGAGAATCCGAGCAACATTGCATGAGGGACAATGGTTGCTTCTTCTTTTTGTCAGTCACACAAAAGCACTTGCCACATAACTGTTGTCAATCACTAGGGATTAAATGGCAGCTCGGTGCACTAAGCTCTCGCTATGCGTGGGGTCTGGAGAAGGGCTGGATCACAAGGGTGTATTGTAAGCAGTATTACCCTGCATTTCTGCCAGAGGCTTTTCCACGGCTTGACAATCACTAGGGATTGTTTGTTAGAATGTATAAGAAAAATAATTCAGATGTGCATAGATTCAAAAATATTCCGTGCCACTTATATTTTCCCGTCTGTTAATTTTTTTTCTTTTTCTATCTTGTCCTTTTTGTGTGTTTTCCCAAACTTAATGCCGCTCTTAACTCAATTATGAATAGATCCTATAAAAGTCGGGAGTACTATTTTCTTCGTCTGTATTTGTCTGGTTCTAATACGAGAGTCAACTAATATTTGATTGATAACTTTTTGCAAACTTATTTTTGAAAATAGTTTTGAAATTTTATACTACTACTTTTATGTCATTTCAAAAATGAAAATATATTTAGAAAAATGAAGAAATTACTGTTTAAATACGCACCAAAACTTATGCTTCGTGAAATTTTTCTAGCTGAAAATCCGACTACTCCCATTCTCCCCCCCC
>ML251517.1:10184-64755 GCA_005239495.1 Nicotiana undulata | reverse complement strand
CCACCCCCACCTCCCTTTTTTTGTTTTAAAGGTCGGGGTATATAACAAGGAAAGAGAAAGGAAAACGTTCACTGATGTCTCAAACCAACAACAATCGAGTGTCATTAACAACTTAGGTGTTCCATGTCGTTTCATAATGGATTGTATCGTATTGTATTGTACTGTTTTGAAAAATATAACGTTTAGATAGATTATATTGTTTGTTGTCGTTTCTTGATGTGACACCAGTAATATTAAGAATAAACTACAATATTATAAAGAAAAAGTAGAATACGGGATAGGACTATTATGTAGGTGTGATAAAGGATATAATAAGTTTATTTAATAACGAGGAAGGGCAAGATGAGAGAAAGGCAAGGTAACGACGTGATCACACCCAATCGGTCGTCATAAAGCGACACCAACGAATTTAACGATACGATACAATAAAATTTAAGTAACAATCAAAATGAATATAGCATTTAAAGTAACAATATAATACAATGGATAATAAAAATAAGAGTGCTGCTATTTGGCCACACTCACATTGGCCCAACGATGGCCACACTGGTGAAATGCCATTAAAGCCCTTGATTTCACATTTGGCTTAATAGCCACTATTTCCCTCCCAAATTAGTTAATAAGTATTGATTATCCCAAAACATTGATCCCTTAAATCATCATTCTTTCATGGGAAAATCAAAAACCTTCGTATGTATACTTATACTATTACGCTTTTTTTTAAATTTATACGGATGGGAAGATCAAAAGCCTTCGTATGTATACGTTACTAGCATTAGGGTACGCGTTTTGTGCGTATATCCTATATCAATAAAATAATAAACAATGTGTTTTTTTTAAATTATTAAAAAAATAATAAACAATGTGTTTGACTTTTAAAATAAAAGTTAACAAAAAAATGTATAAGTTCTTGAAAATATGACTACTAATATTTTATTTAGCTAGCTCAAATGAATAAAGAATTCTTTTTGTAAAAGTTTTTAGATGCCTTATTTTAGTTTCTGAGGACTTCTATAAAAATATCATATAAAAGAATATTATTATTTCTATGATCTAATACAAAAACAAATTAAGAAAATATGTAATACTATTACCAACAAAAATTTGTCAAAAAAAATAAACAAAAAAAATGTCTTTGCCATTTTGGGAATGAAGAGGTTGGTGTTATGCTCATAGAAAAAGTTGATAGGGGGAAACATAACGCCTAAATAACTTATATATTTTTACATCAAATTTAATATAGAACATAAAAGAAGTTGTCATTTGTAAAATAATAATAATAATAATAATAATAATAATAATAATAATAATAATAATAATAAATGGCAATTCCTTTAGAATATAGTTTGTATTCTATTATTTCCTCATGATTGCTTAAAGTTTATTTTTTTACGAATTTGACTCTTAATACTATTATAACCAATTTTTCCATATGCTAATGCTATTCTTGTCAAAACAAATTTGTATCATGTTCGATTTGTCAATTTGAAAATAATTTTGCTTATATGATGAGTACGAAATAATTAAATTATTCTTCTTAAATAGTTAATTCAAAGGCTTAATTATTTGTTCCCAGCATCAAAGGAAATTACATATTAATAGTTTTCACCTAATTCAAATAAGGAAAGATTTATTAATTAAACTTTTAGGTGATATCAAAGTCCTAAATATTAGTAAATTAATTAGATTCTATTACTAAATATTAGAAAAATAATCAAATGACTATTTTGTCCAGTGTGAACTCTAGTTTAAGAGGGTAAAAAAGGCGAACTATATTTCGCTAAGGGTTTTCGTGCAAATAAAAATACTAATGAGCCACATTTGATTTAAAAAAATTCTAGAAGATAATTTGATAAGAACTTTTAACTTACATAAATAAATTCACAAGAAACATAGAAATAAAGAAAAGAATACAAAAACATAAAAGCATATCAAAACGAACATTCCAAATATATACGGATGCTTGTTGATGCAAAACATTGGAAAGAAATAATTTTTAGTACAAAGATTTACCATTTTATTAAAATAATTACGATTGTTTAATATCTAACAAATCAAAAGAAAGATATTTATTTAATTAAAATTTTACTCTTTTAAAAATCCCTACATATTAGTAGTTTTCACCTAATTCAAATAAGAAAAGACTTAACAATTAAATCTTTAGTTGATATCAAAGTCCTAAATAATTTATGAATATACAAAATCATAGAGCTCGTCTTCACCATGCTCTCAGCTTACGTTAGCTAAACGTGCGCCGAGTGTGGTTTCCATGGCTAGGGGGCGAGGTAGAGGAAGAGAAAGACCAAGGAAGATTCCAAAAACACCGATCTCAAACATCAGAAGCTCAGTTAGTAACAAATCGAAGGCTGGAAAGGACATGCAGACACCGGAGCAGCAGGAAGTAATTGAAGAAGGAAATGGTGAAATTAATCCACCAATTAGCTCAGAGATAAGCAGAAAACTGACGCTCAACACTTCAATTCAAGCTCAACAAAGGGAGATGAAAGATGCTACTGGAATTGAAGGTAACTCCAATGGAACAGTAACGAAGGTGGTGATACAAGACAATCGAGGCAAGGAGACTGTAATTGCACAAGGAGAGGGAGATAAGGGACCAAGATATGGACTGATTGTAGGGAGATAAGGGACCAAGATATGGACTGATTGTAGGGAATAATGAGATAAATACAATAGATCGATAATCGGGGCTGAAAAAGTGGTCAAATCTGTTTCAGCAGAATCGAGTTGCTACTCATGGAATGGTTCTGAAATATGTGCCTCCTCATATCATAGATGGGCAAACTGTGGTTCAGCTTGAGATGCAAAATGTGAAGGAAGCAGAAGAAAAGTGGAGTGAGCGACGATTGCATATATTGTGGATGAAAACCCAAAAATATAATGCTATGCGAAGGTATATTGCTCAACACTGGCTTGATATTGCAGAACCGGATATGTTCCTTCATGAAGATGACTACTATGTGATAAAATTTCAAAGTATGACAGAAATGCATAGAATTTTTTATGCTGGACCTCATACCATACGAAATAGACCAATAATTCTCAAGCCTTGGTCTCCAGATTTTGACATTAGTAAGGAATTCCTAACTGATATTCTGTAACGACCCGGTCTGTCGTTACTTAAAACCTGCATTATAATTACTGTTATTGACTTGTTATAGGTTGGTTATACTGGTGTTGATGTGCTCGAGTTGGTAGGCTTGAAATCAGAATGGTTGTAGTAAGAGTTTAGTCATTCAGTCTTTAAAAAATAGCCTTAAAGTTGGAAAAGTCAACTGAGAGTTGACTTATTGGTAAAAGACCTCGGAATGCGGATTTTATGGCTCAGATAGCTTCGTTAAGTGATTTGGGACATAGGAGTGTGATCAGAATATTTTTTATGATGTTCGGTGTAGAATTAGGCTTGAATTGGCGAAAGTTAGTTTTTGACGATTCCCGATCGGCAGTGGAAAATAGGCGATCGGGGTCGGAATGGAATTCCGACAGTTGTAACAGGTTCGTAATGTCATTTTGGATATGTCTGCAAAATTTCAGGTCAAACGGAGTTGTTTTGAATAGTTTCGGCATCGATGGTGGATTTTAGAAATTTCAAAGTTGTTAGGCTTGAATCCGAGGTGATTTCGGTGTTTTGATGTTGTTTTTAGTGTTTTGAGAGTGCAACTAAGTTTGAATGATCATTTATGAGATGTTGGTAAATTTGGTTGGAGTCCCGAGGGGCTCGAGATTGATTTTGTGTGGTTAACGGGCATTTTGGCTTTGGAAAAGACTGTTGTTTTCTGGTGTTAGCACAGCAGCAGGTTGTTCATCGCGATCGCGAGAGAGGGACCGTGATCGCGTAGTGTTGCTTGAGGTCGGGAGGAACTTGTTCATTGCGATCGCGAAGAGTGGGGTGCGATCGCGTAGCACTGGAGGTCTATGCACTGCGATCGCGTGAGTTAAGCCGCGGTCACGAAAGGTCAGCAGGTCGAGTCAGGGGGGGCACACGCTTGTTTTTCGCGAACGCGGTCAGCGAGCCGCGATCGCATAGGCCTGGGAAGTAAAACATCGCGATCACGTAGGTCTAGCCGCGATCGCAGAGAGTGTTTTGGGAGATCGAAAAATTGTTCTTCGCGATCGCGACCTTATGTACGCGATCGCAGTGCATTAATAACCGGGCAGTATAAAAATAAACCCTTCGCGATCATTAGACCTTTTAACACCATTCTTGAACAGGAAAAGAGCTTGGAGGCGATTTTGAAGAGGGAAAATCAATGTTCTTCGTAGAGGTAAGTATTTTGGACCTTAAACCTCGATTATAGGTGATTAAGAAGCATAATCTCAGTGTTTAATTCATAGAAATCAGTAGAAAAAGGTGGGGTTAGGGCTTTAGATTACGAGACCTTTAGGGGTCGATTTGAGGAGTCAAACGAACTCCGATTTTTGCGTTCTTTATATGTACAAACTCGTGAGATGACGAAGAACATTTTGGTATAAAAATTTCTGAGTTCCGAGATGCGGGCCCGGGGGTCGGGTCTTAGCAAATTTCGGCTTTTGTGCTTAAAATTAGTATTTTTCAATTGGAATTCATTCCTTAAGAATAATTTGATGATAAAAATCTGAACTTGGTAGATTTGGAGCACTCGGGAGTTGATTCGAGAGGCAAGCGTATTGCGGAATAGTTTTCGGGCTAGTTTGAGGTAAGTAATGTCTTTAAATCCTGTCATGAGGGTATGAAACCCCGGACTCTACACCCTTTCACGGGTTTTGGAATGCAAAGGTTGGAACTTTGGAAATATATTCCATATTTAGGCAACTATTTAGTTGCGAAATCGATTTTTAAGCCTATGCTTAATAGTATTGAAATATATTTGATATGATTTGGGCTGTAAGTCATGTTTGGGGCCTAGTGCCGATTTGTTTACCCATTGAGGGCTGATTTTACTATTTTCCTCACTGATATGTTATGATTTTCACTCAGTCTTTTCTTGATAATTGTTTTGACACTCAGAGTATTTTGAAACTATTTATTGAAAATGAAACACTGTTTTTGGGTCGAGAACCCGGTATATTTATGGCCTGAAGGGCATGTTGAGAGTGTCTGACTGAGTGAGGTTGCGGGCCATTATTGTGAGGATGTTGTGATATAAGAGAGGCTGCGGGCTAATATTGTGTGTGATTTATATCATGTTGTGGCTTGTTATAGTGCTTGGGCTGTAGGAGCCCCTCCGGAGTCTGTACACACCCCTAATGAGCGCAGGTACCTAATGAGTGATGTTGCCCGCGGGGCTGATACTGAGTGATTGTGAGGTTGCCTGATGGGCTAATATTGAGTGACTGTGAGGTTTCCTGATGGGCTAATATCGAGTGACTGTAAGGTTGCCTGATGGGATGATACTGAGATTGTTATGAGAAATGATTTTGGCCCGAGGGGCAGATTTATGATAAATTTTACTGAGTTTTTGACTACGATTCACTTCGTTTTTCAAACTAATTTTTACTAAGAGTTTTACTGAGATATATTGATACTATACTTGTTTCAAAGGATTTCTGGAAAACGGTTTTCGAACTTATGTATTTGATGAATACTTATGGTGACTTGGTGATTTACTGTTTTTGTGAATTGGTGTATCTGTGCTGTGTGTTTCGTATTTTCTCAGACTGCGATTTATTTTCATTACTACTGAGTTGGCGTACTCATCATTACTCCCTGTACCTCTGTGTGCAGAGCCAGGTATTGATTCGAAGCAGTAGTCGTCCGAGTTCGTTATCAGCAGCTTGCGGGATTTCGAGGTAGCTGTCCAGCGTCCATAACTTCTCCATTTCCCTTCCTTATTTAGTTTTAGCATTTTATTCCTAGAGTTAATTAAGGCATTAGCAGAGTTAGTTTTATTTCGTAGATGCTCGTAATCATGTTGACTCCAGTCTTGGGAGGTTTTGTTTAGAGTTGTTTAGACTATTATTGGGGCAATAAGACTTAAAGAATTTATTTTATGATATGTTTCTGTTTATTATTGAATTGTGAATTATTATAATCGAACGAATGGGTAGTTATATGATGGTTGGCTAGTCTAGTTTTACGATAGGCGCCATCACGACTTGTTAGGATTTGGGGTCGTGACAAGTTGGTATTAGAGCTCTAGGTTACATAGGACTCAACGGTCATGAGAAGGTTCAGTAGAGTCTTGCAGATCGGTACAGAGACGTCTGTACTTATCTTCGAGAGGCTGCAGAACTCTTAGGAAAAATCTCAATTTCTTGAACTCTTTCGTGCCAATCTACTGATTCTGGAAATATAAACTCATGTTGTTTCATTCTCTCATAGATGGTGAGGACACGCAATACCGATCAGGGTGACCAGACACCAGCCAGACCCACAAGGGGTCGGGGCTGTGGTAGAGATAGGGGACTATCCCGCGCAGCAACCGGGACAGTACCACAGGATCCCCCTATCGTTCAGGATCAGGTCCCGCCGATGGTGCTCCAGCGGGACAGGCTCAGGCACCGGCAGTGCCTATTGTTATTCCGGGTCTTCAGGAGACCCTGGCTCAGATATTGACGGTGTGTTCCAGTTTAGCTCAGGCAGTTGCTATGTACACTACTGCCACTGCAGCTCAAGCCGGGGGAGGCAATCAGACTCCAGCTGCCCGGATACCTGAGCAGGCTGTACGGGGTAATCAGGTACCGGGAGCATCCCCAGCTCAGCCGGTTGCCCCAGTTCAGGACTATGTGGTTCCAACTATGCCCGAGGATGAGCAGCGTAGGCTGGAGAGGTTCAGCAAACTTAAGACTCCGACTTTCAGGGGCACAGAGGGTGAGGATGCCCAAGGTTTACTGGATAAATGTCAGAGGATATTACATATTGCGGGTATTTTCGAGACCAGTGGGGTATCGTTTGCTACATTTCAGTTTGCGGGTGCTGCTTTCACTTGGTGGGAGGCATTCGAGAGGCGTAGGCTGGTTGGTTCAGCACCACTCACATGGCAGCAGTTCTCCACGATCTTTTTGGAGAAGTATGTTCCTCAGTCCCACAGAGAGGAGCAGCGCAGACAGTTTGAGAAGTTGCGCCAGGGAGAGTTGTCAGTTACTCAGTATGAGATAAGGTTTTCCGAGTTGGATAGACATGCTTCTGAGTTTGTCCCTACTGATAGGGAGAGGATTAGGAGATTTGTAGATGGTCTCACTTATCAGCTTCGCATTTTGATGACCAGAGAAAGAGTGTCTGGAGCTACATTTGAGCAGGTTGTTGACATTGCTCAGGACATTGAGTCGGTTCGCAGGCAGGAGCGTGAGGAGAGAGAGACCAAGAGGCCTCGGGGAGTAGGTAGCTTCAGTGGTGCCCCTTCTAGAGGGAAGTTTCAGCACAACAGAGGTCGTCCATTTACACCTCCACAGCCAGTTCGCCCAGCTTACAGTGGTGGATCTTCGGGGCAGGGTCCTCGCAATTCTCATCAGGGACGTTCATCTTTTAGTGCCCTTCCAGCTCAGAGCTCCGCCCGAGCATCATCTTATCAGGGTTCTTCTATGCATGGTTCGTCTGGTGGTTATCACGGTGGCAAGGGTTTTCGTCAATTTTCATCTCCAGCTCCAGGTAGTTGTTATGAGTGTGGAGAGTTCGGACATGAGTGGAGGCAGTGTCCCCGTCGTCCTAGTAGTTCATCTCAGCAGAGGGTTCAGCCCTCAGCTTCAGCCCCAGTCACATCACCACCTACCCAGGCAGCTAGGGGTGGTGGTCAGGCAGCTAGAGGCCGCCCTAAATGGGGAGGTCGAGCAGGTGGAGGCCAGCCACGTATTTATGCACTTCCGGCTAGGCCTGATGCTATGGCGTCAGATGCAGTGATTACAGGTACTATTTCAGTTTGTCACAGTGATGCTTTGGCTTTATTTGACCCTGGTTCCACGTACTCTTATGTTTTGTCGTATTTTGCTCATTTTCTGAATATGCCCCGTGAGTCTTTAGTTACGTCTTTTCATGTTTAGACTCCGGTGGGTGATACTATTGTTGTGGACCGTGTGTATCGGTCGTGTCTTATATCTATTGGGGGTCTGGAGACCCGAGTGGACTTGATGTTACTGAGTATGGTCGATTTTGATGTAATTCTAGGCATGGATTGGTTATCTCCATGTCATGCTATTCTTGATTGTCACGCTAAGACCGTTACCTTAGCTATGCCCGGAGTTCCGAGAGTTGAGTGGAGAGGGTCTATAGAGCATGTGCCTAGCAGAGTGATTTATTATTTAAAGGCTCAGCATATGGTTGAGAAAGGGTATGAATATTATCTTGCTTTTGTGAGGGATGTTAGTAGTGAGACTCCATCTGTTGATTTTGTTCCTGTAGTCTGTGATTTTCCGGATGTATTTCCCACAGACATGCCAGGCATGCCACCTGACAGGGATATTGATTTTGATATTGACTTGGTGTCTGACACTCAGCCTATCTTTATTCCACCTTACCGCATGGCACCAGCGGAGTTGAAAGAATTGAAAGAGCAGCTTGAGGAACTCTTAGATAAAGGGTTCATTCGGCCTAGTGTGTCACCTTGGGGTGCACCGGTGTTGTTTGTGAAAAATAAAGATGGCTCCATGCGTATGTGTATTGATTATAGGCAGCTGAATAAGGTTACAGTGAAGAATCGTTATCCTTTGCCTCGTAATGATGACTTATTTGATCAGCTTCGGGGAGCTAAGGTGTTCTCCAAGATCGACTTGAGGTATGGGTATCATCAGCTGAAGATTCGGGATTCTGACATTCCGAACTGCTTTCAGGACCCGATATGGTCATTATGAATTCCTGGTTATGTCATTTGGGCTGACCAATGCCCCAGCAGCGTTCATGCAATTGATGAACAATGTGTTTCAGCCTTACCTTGATTCGTTCGTCATTGTGTTCATTGATGACATCCAGGTTTATTCTCGTAGCCAGGAAGAGCATGGTCAACACCTGAGGGTGGTGTTACAGAGATTGAGGGAGGAGAAGCTTTATGCAAAATTCTCCAAGTATGAGTTTTGGCTTGGTTCAGTAGCTTTCTTTGGGTGCGTGGTGTCGAGTGAGGGTATTCAGGTTGATCCGAAGAAGATTGAGGCGGTGCAGAGTTGGCCCATACCGTCCTCAGCTACTAAGATTAAGAGTTTCCTTGGTTTGGAGGGATATTACCGTCGCTTTGTTGAGGGATTCTCTTCTATTGCTTCACCATTTACTAGATTGATCCAGAAGGGTGCTCCATTCAGATGGTCCGACGAGTGTGAGGACAGCTTTCAGAACCTCAAGTCAGCATTGACCATAGCTCCGGTAAGCTAGTTTTGCCTACTGGTTTGGGTTCTTACACAGTCTATTGTGATGCTTCTAGAGTTGGCTTGGGAGTGGTATTGATGCAGGACGGTAGGGTGATTGCATATGCGTCTAGACAGTTGAAGGTGCACGAGAAGAATTACCCAATGCACGATCTTGAGTTAAGATCCATTGTTCATGCCTTAAAGATTTGGCGTCATTACTTGTATGGGCTACAGTGTGAGATTTTCACTGACCATCGTAGTTTGCAGTATCTGCTGAGGAAGAAGGACTTGAATTTGCGTCAGAGAAGGTGGTTAGAGATTTTCAAGGATTATGATCTTAATATTTTGTATCACCCGGGAAAGGCCAATGTGGTGGCCGATGCCTTGAGTCGCAGAGCCGAGAGTTTGGGGAGTCTAGCATACCTTTCAGCAGCAGAGCGAACTTTAGCACTTGATGTTCAGGCTTTAGCGGGTCAGTTGGTGAGATTGGATTTGTCAGACCCTCTGCGGGTATTAGCTAGCATGGAGTTCCCGATCTTTTCTTTATGATCAGATTAAAGCTCGCCAGTATGATGACCGACACTTGTTAGTTCTTCAGGATAGAGTTCGTCGGGGTGATGTCAGGGATGTGACTATTGGTGATGACGAAGTTATGAGAATGCAGGGTCGTATTTGCGTGCCCAATGTGGATTGTATTCTAGAGTTGATATTAGCAGAGGCTCACAGCTCGCGGTATTCTATTCATCCGGGTGCCGCGGAGATGTATCATGATCTGAGACAGCAGTATTGGTGGAGGCGGATGAAAAGAGATATTGTTGAGTATGTAGCACGGTGTCTCAACTGCCAGCAGGTCAAGTATGAGAACCAGAGACCAGGTGGGTTGCTTCAGAGGTTAGATATTCCGGAGTGGAAGTGGGAGCGGATTACCATGGACTTTGTAGTTGGGCTTCCACGGACTTCGAAGGGTTTTGATGCTATTTGGGTCATTGTGGATAGATTGACCAAGTCCGCGCATTTCATTCCTGTTAGTACTACTTATACTTCAGAGCGGTTAGCTGGTATTTACATTAAGGAGATTGTCCGGTTGCATGGAGTTCCGGTTTCTATTATTTCTGATAGAGGTACTTAGTTCACATCTCAATTTTGGAGGGCCGTACAGAGAGGTATGGGTCTGATGTAGAGTTGAGCACTGCATTTCATCCTCAGACCAACGGGCAGTCGGAACAGACTATTCAGATTTTGGAGGATATGTTACGTGCTTGTCTGATTGATTTCGGTGGTTCATGGGATCAGTTTCTGCCACTAGCGGAGTTTGCATATAATAACAACTACCAGTCCATCATTCAGATGGCCCTGTATGAGGCTTTATATGGTAGGAGGTGTAGATCTCCGGTTGGTTGGTTCGAGCCTGGTGAGGCTAAGTTAGTAGGCACCGATTTGATTCAGGATGCGTTAGAGAAGATGAAGTTGATTCAGGAGCGACTTCGCACGGCGCAGTCTAGGCAGAAGAGTTATGCGGACCGGAAGGTCCGGGATGTGTCTATTATGGAAGGTGATAAGGTACTTCTGAAGGTATCACCCATGAAGGGTGTTATGAGGTTCGGAAAGAGAGGAAAGTTGAGTCATCGGTTTATTGATCCTTTTGAGGTACTTTAGAAGGTTGGAGAGGTGGCTTATAGACTTGCTTTGCCACCCAGTCTATCGAGTATTCATCCAGTGTTTCATGTGTCGGTGCTCAGGAAATATGTTGGTGACCTGTCTCATGTGTTAGACTTCAGCACGGTTCAGCTCGAGGGTGATATGTCATATGAGGTAGAGCGAGTAGCAATTTTGGCTCGCGAGGTCAGAAAGTTGAGGTCCAAGGATATAACTTCAGTGAAAGTACAGTGGAGAGGTCACCAGTGGAGGAGGATACTTGGGAGACCGAGCGAGAGATGGAGAGCAGATATCCTCACTTTTTTTAGACTCCAGGTATGATTCTAGACCCGTTTGAGGACGAACGTTTGTTTAAGAGGGGGAGAATGTAACGACCCGGTCTGTCGTTACTTAAAACCTGCATTATAATTACTGTTATTGACTTGTTATAGGTTGGTTATACTGTTGTTGATGTGTTAGAGTTGGTAGGCTTGAAATCAGAATGGTTGTAGTGAGAGTTTAGTCATTCAGTCTTTAAAAAATAGCCTTAAAGTTGGAAAAGTCAACTGAGAGTTGACTTATTGGTAAACGACCTCGGAATGCGGATTTTATGGCTCGGATAGCTTCGTTAAGTGATTTGGGACTTAGGATTGTGATCAGAATATTTTTTGTGATGTCCGGTGTAGAATTAGGCTTGAATTGGCGAAAGTTAATTTTTGGCGATTTTCGGTCGGCAGTGGAAAATAGGCGATCGGGGTCGGAATGGAATTCCGACAGTTGTAACAGGTTCGTAATGTCATTTTGGATATGTATGCAAATTTCAGGTCAATCGGAGTTGCTTTGAATAGTTTCGGCATCGATGGTGGATTTTAGAAATTTCAAAGTTCTTAGGCTTGAATCCGAGGTGATTTCAGTGTTTTGATGTTATTTTTAGTGTTTTGAGAGTGCAACTAAGTTTGAATGATCCTTTATGAGATGTTTGTAAATTTGGTTGGGGTCCCGAGGGGCTCGAGATTGATTTCAAGTGGTTAATGGGCATTTTGGCTTTGGAAACGACTGATGTTTTCTGGTGTTAGCACAACAGCAGGTTGTTCATCGCGATCGCGAGATAGGGACTTCGATCGTAGTGTTACTTGAGGTCGGGAGGAACTTGTTCAATGCGATCGCGGAGAGTGGGGTGCGATCGCGTAGCACTAGAGGCCTTTGCACCGCGATCGCGTGAGTTAAACCGCGGTCGCGAAACATCAGCAGGTCGAGTTCGGGNGAGAAAAAAAGGGTATTATATAAGGAGGCTAAATAAGAAGAGGGAGGGGGAGAAAAAGGAGAAAAAAAAAAAAAACGGGGGGGGGGGGGGGGGGGGGGGGGGGAGGGCACACGCTTGTTCTTCGCGAACGTGGTCAGCGGGCCGCGATCGCATAGGCCTGGGAAGTAAAGCATCGCGATCGCGTAGGTCTAGCCGCGATCGCAGAGAGTGTTTTGGGCAGATGGAAAAATTGTTCTTCGCGATCGCGACCTTATGTCCGCGATCGCAGTGCATTAATAACTGGGCAGTATAAAAATAAACTTTTCGCGACCATTAGACCTTTTAACACCATTCTTGAACAGGAAAAGAGCTTGGAGGCAATTTTGAAGAGGGAAAATCAATGTTCTTTGAAGAGGTAAGTATTTTGGACCTTAAACCTCGATTATAGGTGATTAAGAGGCATAATCTCAGTGTTTAATTCATGAAAATCAGTAGAAAAAGGTGGGGTAAGGGCTTGAGATTATGAGACCTTTAGGGGTCGATTTGAGGAGTCAAACGAACTATGAGTTTCGCGTTCTTTATATGTACGAACTCGTGAGATGACGAAGAACATTTTGGTATACAATTTTCTAAGTTCCGAGATGCGGGCCCGGCGGTCGAGTTTTAGCAAATTTCGGGTTTTGTGCTTAAAATTGGTATTTTTCAATTGGAATTCATTCCTTAAGCATAATTTGATGATAAAAATCTGAACTTGATAGATTTGGAGCACTCGGGAGTTGATTCGAGAGGCAAGCGTATTGCAGAATAGTTTTCGGGCTAGTTTGAGATAAGTAATGTCTTTAAATTCTGTCCTGAGGGTATGAAACCCCGAACTCCTCACTGATATGTTATGATTTTCAATCAGTCTTTTCTTGATAATTGTTTTGACACTCTAAGTATTTTGAAACTATTTATTGAAAATGAAACACTGTTTTTGGGTCGAGAACCCAGTATATTTATGGCCTGAAGGGCATGTTGAGAGTGTCTGACTGAGTGAGGCTGCGGGCCATTATTGTGAGGATGTTGTGATATGAGAGAGGTTGCAGGCCAATATTGTGTGTGATTTATGCCATGATGTGGCTTGTTATAGCGTTTGGGCTGTAGGAGCCTCTCCGGAGTCTATACACACCCCTAGTGAGCGCAGGTACCTAATGAGTGATGTTGCCCGCGGGGCTGATACTGAGTGATTGTGAGGTTGCCTGATGGGATAATATTGAGTGACTGTGAGGTTTCCTGATGGGCTAATATTGAGTGACTGTTTGGTTGCATGATGGGCTGATACTGAGATTGTTATGAGAAATGATTTTGGCCCGAGGGGCAGATTTATGATAAATTTTACTGAGTTTTTGACTACGATTCACTTCGTTTTTCAAACTAATTTTTACTGAGAGTTTTACTGAGATATATTGATATTATACTTGTTTGAAAGGATTTTTGGAAAACGGTTTTCGAACTTATGTATTTGATGAATGCTTATGGTGACTTGGTGATTTACTGTTTTTGTAAATTTGTGTATCTGTGCTGTGTGTTTTGTATTTTCTCAGACTGCGATTTATTTTCATTACTACTGAGTAGGCGTACTCATCATTACTCCCTGCACCTCTGTGTGCAGATCCAGGTATTGATTCGGAGCAGTAGTCGTCCGAGTTCGTTATCAGCAGCTTACGGGATTTCGAGGTAGCTGTCCAGCGTCCACAGCTTCTCCATTTCCCTTCCTTATTTAGTTTTAGCATTTCATTCCTAGACTTAATTAAGACATTGGCAGAGTTAGTTTTATTTCATAGATGCTCGTGATCATGTTGACTCCAGTCTTGGGAGGTTTTGTTTAGAGTTGTTTAGACTATTATTGGGGCGATAAGACTTAAAGAATTTATTTTATGATATGTTGCTATTTATTATTGAATTGTGAATTATTATAATCAGACGAATGGGTAGTTATGTGATGGTTGGCTAGCCTAGTTCCACGATATGCGCCATCAAGACCTGTTAGGATTTGGGGTCGTGACATATTCCCATGTGGGTGATTTTCCCAAAATTACCAATGAGCTACTGGGGAAGTGAAGCTTTAAGTAAACTTGCTAGTGCTGTTGGAAAGCCTTTGTATGCTGATGAATGCACTACTAAGAAAACAAGGATCTCATATGCAAGGATGATTATTGAATTAAATGTGACTAAAACTTTGCATATTGAGATTATGGTGATGGATCCTAGAGGGAAAATGTTTCAACAAGACATAATCTATGAATGGAAGCCAGTGTATTGTGAAAAATGCCAAGTTATTGGGCATATATGTCATACTCAACAATGAAGTAAGGAACAGAAGGAGATACAACCAAAAAGGAGAAGAGAAGCAAAGAAAGTTACATATGAATGGAGAACCAAAGGACCTATTACAAATGAAGTGAGAAATGAAGAACAGTCACAGGCAGAACCCGCTGTGAGTGAAACTCCTAAGACTAATGGAGTGAATGATAGGCTAACAGAAAATGGCAAGGCAGGATCCCAGCAAGGTTTATCAGAGCAAATGCAGCAAACAAGACCATATCAGTCAACACATAGCACCTGGATGGGAGATGATTAATAACTATAGTGCAGCATTATGCTTTAGTCTTGAAAACTTTCCCATGTTAACACCACAAGCTAGTAGAAACAGTGCACAAAGAGGAACAGCAAGTACAAGTGGAGCTGCTACCTTACCTCATGATAGAGGTGGGGGGTCTAAAAATCAATAAATGAAGTGGTTAATCTGGAATGTTAGGGGTATCAATAAATGGTATAAGAGGAAGGAGCTGAAAAACTATTTGAAAATCAAAAATATTAAAATGGCAGGGATTACTGAAACAAGAGTTAAGGAGAAAAATTCTAGAGAAATCAGTCAACACATAGCACCTGGATGGGAGATGATTAATAACTATAGTGCAGCAAGAAATGGTAGAATATGAATACTATGGGATTCTAACTATTATGCAGTGAAGTTACTAAAAGCAGAAGCACAAGTGGTACAATGTGTTATCACAAAAACTAGCACTTATGAAGAATATGCAGTCTCTGTAGTTTATGGATATAATACAGTTGAAAAAAGGAAGCAGTTATGGGATAATCTGAAAGAGATAGATCAAATGACAACTGTTCCTTGGATAATAGGAGGAGATTTTTATGTTGTTCTGCAACTGCAAGATAGGAAACATGGAAACCCAGTCACTAAAGCTGAAACTCAAGACTTTATTACATGTATTCAAGAGTTAAAGTTGAATGAGCTGAACTGGGAAGGGGATTATTATACTTGATCTAACAAGCAGGATGATGGAGATAGAATATGGAGTAAGATTGATAGGGTATTTGGGAATTATGAATGGATGATGCAATGGGGGCATATAGCAACTGTATATGAGCAACCTTTCATATCTGATCATGCTCCAATGAGTCTATCATTCAATGAATTGCAGAGAAACAGGAAAATTCCTTTCAAATTCTTTAATGTTTTGGCTGGCCATGAGAG
This sequence comes from Nicotiana undulata, assembly GCA_005239495.1. Lineage (NCBI taxonomy): Eukaryota > Viridiplantae > Streptophyta > Magnoliopsida > Solanales > Solanaceae > Nicotiana > Nicotiana undulata. Next base: position 49,072 of record ML251517.1, on the reverse strand, counting down.
ATTTATGTATGAAGTCTAGCAGGTCTGGAACCAGAAGTTTCATAGTCAAAAAATGAAGAATGTGTGGATGAAGCTAAAAGCATTAAGGACAGTATTGAAGAAACTTAATGTAGAGGAATTCAAATTTATTAAGAAGAAGATAGAACTGCGCAGAATTGAGCTGGAACAGGTGCAAAAAGCTATAGATGCTGACAGCAATGAGGACATGTTACTGAAAGAAAAAGAGTTAATGCAGAATCTGGAGAAATGGAGTATGATTGAAGAAGGAGCTTTGAGACAAAAAGCCAGGGCAAAATGGATCCAATTGGGGGACTCTAGTACTAGATACTTTTCTGCTATAATGACGGAAAGATGCTAAAGAAAACAAATTGAAGAGCTGCAATCTATTAATGGCAACAGATTAACTGATACAGAGAGCATTCAAAAGGAGATAGTGGATTTTTATAAGTCATTGATGGGAACTGCTTCTCACACAATGCCTGCCATAGATAAAATGGTTATGTGCAAAGGAGCCAAACTCAACCAGCAACAAACAATTGATCTTTACAGAGATGTGACTACAGAAGAAATCTATGAAGGATTATGCTCTATTGGTGATGATAAAACACCTGGAGTAGATGGTTATAATGCATTTTTCTTCAAGAAAACCTGGCCTATTGTAAAATATGAAGTCATGGGAGCTGTTATGGAGTTTTTCAAGTATGGAAAGTTGTATAGAGCAATAAATTGTACAGCCATAACTCTGGTGCCCAATGTGTCCAAGCCTAAAACTGTCAAAGAATTCAGACCAATTGCATGTTGTACTGTTCTATATAATCTGATCTCCAAGGTCTTGGCAGCTAGGATTCAAAGAGTTATTGGAACAGTGATAAATGAAACACAAGAAGGGTTCATACCTGGAAAGAAGATTGCATACATATTGGCACATGAACTTGTGAAGGTATACACTAGGAAAAACTTGTATCCTAGAGTTATGATTAAGATTGATCTTCAAAAAGATTATGATTATGTGGAGTGGCAATATATGAAGCAAGTAATGGAAGAGCTAGGATTTCCTCCGATGTTCATAGCATGGGTTATGGAATGTGTCCAGACAGTTAACTACTCAATTGTAGTTAATGGTGAACCAACAAAACCTTTCAATGCTGCAAAGGGACTGAGGCAGGGTGATCCCATGTCACCTTTTCTTTTTGCTATTGCTATGGAGTACCTAAGTAGGAACCTGGCTAGTCTGAAGGAGGAGAAATAATTCAAACATCACCCTAAGTGTGAAAAACTTGGGATCACTCACCTAAGATTTGCAGATGATTTATTGTTATTTTCTAGGGGTGATTTGAAAACTGTGCAAACAATGAAACAGAAGTTTAAGCAGTTCACTCAAGCATCAGATTTACAATCAAATTTAAGCAAAAGTGAAGCTTATTTTGGAGGTGTTCATGTGGCAGAAAGACAACAAATCTTGTAGAGTTTGGGGCTTGCAAATGGAGAGCTTCCCTTCAAGTATCTAGGAGTTCCATTATCGACAAAGAAACTGAGCCTAATGCAATGGCAACCTCTTATTGATAAAATGATCAAAAGGATTACTTCTTGGATTGCTAAAACTCTTTCATATGCAGGAAGAGTCCAGCTAGTTCAGAGTGTATTATTTGGGGTACAAGCTTTCTGGGCACAACTCTTTATTTTTCCATCAAAGATGATCAAAGTGATAGAGGCGATCTGTAGATCCTGTGTATGGTCTGGGACAAATGAGATCACAAAAAAGGCTTTGATAGCATGGGATAAAGTGTGTTTACCAAAGGCAGGAGGTGGTCTTAATATAGTCAACTTGAAGCTGTGGAACAAGGCATCCATTGCCAAAACCTGCTGGGACCTAGCTCATAAACAAGACAAATTGTGGATCCGATGGATTCATGCTTACTATGTCAAGAACCAACAAGTGAATACAATGATAATAACTCAGCAAGAATGTTGGATGGTAAGGAAAGTAATTGAGGCACACAGTACTTTAGAAGCTGGACAGGTTGCACCAAACCAGAAAAAAGTATGATCAGACAAATATATCTTCACTTACTTGGTAATTATAGAAGAATGGAATGGAAGACATTGATGTTTCAAAATGCAGCAAGGCCAAAAGCAAAGTTCATAATGTGGCTCATGATACAGGGAAGACTGATGACTTGTGACAAGCTAGCTAACTGGAAGATAAATGTTGATGCAGAATGTGTGATGTGCAAGAAAGAAAGGGAAACAAGAGATCATTTGTTTTGGCAATGTGAATATGCTGCTCAAGTGTGGAGCAGAATGTGTAGATGGCTTGGTAGAAAATCTCTGAGAGGTGGCAATTGGCAACAATTCCTTCAATGGACAATTGTTGGTGCTAAAGGGAACACTCAATATGCGCTGGTGTTTAAAATGATATATGCATAAGTAGTGTATCACATATGGTTAGATAGAAACAGACGATTTTTTTAGAAGAAGAGCATAACATAGGAGTAGATTTCAAAGGAGATAGCATATATAGTTAGTGTTAGAGCTACTCCTAGAAACAAACTTTTTGTGTATAGCTTATGTTTCTAGGTAGTATAGTATGATGAGTATAGAAAAGATTAGCAAGTTGTGTTAGCTATGCTTTGATTTGTAATTGCTACTTGGTGATTAATAAAATAAGTTAGTTACCAAAAAAAAGGTCCTAAATATTTGGGAAATTAATTAGATTACTATTACTAAATATTAGAAAAATAATCAAATGACTATTTTGTCCAGTGTGAACTACGTTTAAGAGGATAAAATGGCGAACGACATTTCGCTAAGGGCCTTCATGCTTTTAATATAGTATAGATTAATTTTCGAAAATTTATATGGTATATAAATTCGAGTAACCTTGAATCCTAAGTGACAATTTTGGTTATGAAATATTAATGAATTAAGTTATGTATTTTGCATATTTAGTTGTATGGGTCAAAATCCGGCTGAGGAAATTCGGCATGGAAAGATTGTTAAGTGAGAAAATTGCGATTCAACTTAGGCGGTTAGGCCAAGGTCGACCAGGGTCCAACAACAAGCAACTGCCGAGCAGGCCATTAAAGCCGAGGTCGAGTAGCGAAGAATAGGAATAACGGCTAGTATAGTCTTAGAACTACCAAAAGGAATATTCTATTGAATATTCCTTCTGCTGTACTTTTTAGGATTTTTGAACTATCCCATATAAATAGTAAAAGAAAGGGGAAAAAAGATATGTAAGATTCACTTGGATAAGAACTCTTGTGAAAAGTTGAGTCTTGAGAGAAAACACAAACTTTACCTTTCCCCAGTGATTCGACGTGTTGTTATGCTTTCTTTCTACTCATCTGATCCGAGAAAGCTTCATTCGTTTCCTTATTCATTTGTCACACATTGTTGTCAGAGGGAGGAATCATCCACCCCATTCAATATTTCGGTGAACCGTTCTTCCTATTTACATTTATTGCCATTTTACATATTTATTGCCCATTATTGTCTCATCCACATTCTTAAGAGCTACATTTAATAACCACATTCAATAATTGGATATTTTTGGACATTATTGTATGAGCACGTGTTAGATCTATTATATTTGACTAGGATTTACCCTTCACTTCATTTACCTTTTAATTAGTTTAGCAAAAAGTTCCATACTTTTTGGTCAAACATTAGTCCCCTTTTAATAATCAATAGTGATTGATAATTACATCGTTGTAATTCATAGTTATATTGACAGTTTATATAATAGCTAACTAATAATTTCATTTATTAAGGTTATACGTATCGGCCACTAGTTATTCATAGCAACCACGTAAGTCCATTGACTAAGGTTTTATTCATATGGCATATGCTAATTATATCATTGTGATTCATAATTATATTGGCCGTTTATATAATAGCCAATATATAATTTAATTTAGTAAGGTCATACGTATCAGCCTATAATTATTCATAAACCCATTTATGTCACGATCCGAAATCCCACCTTCAGGCCGTGATGGCGTCTAACGTTGAACTCGCTAGACAAGCCATCGTTTTAAACGAATTGACATATTAACAATTAAAAACAATAAACGCTAACTAGATAATCATGATAAGAATACGGAAGTTTAATAGATTCTAAAACTAAAATAGCCAATTTCGTAGAAATCCCTTTTAGTACAAAACCCAGGAATGGTGTCACAACCTCACGAACCAGACTAAGATTTGGCTAAAAATAACAGTTTGAAATAAAGTGGTACATCTGTCTGAAAATACAAAAAATGACAGAAAGAAAGGATAGAAGGTGACGTCAGGGCCCACGAACGTCTGCGGGTCTACCTCGATATCGCCTGCGTGGACTAAAGGATACTCCCTCTAACGGTGTCCACTGGGTCCAGCTGCGTAATTTGTACAACATAAAGAAGTGCAGGTGTAGCATCAGTACAACCGACCCCGTGTACTGAGTAAGTGTCGAGCCTAACCTCGGCGAAGTAGTGACGAGGCTAGGACACGACAGCAAATAATACCTGTGCAGTTCAATAATATAACCGGAAATAAACAAAAAACACAGTTTCGGGGAAGAACATGCTGGGGATAAAAAGGGCAACAATTACCAAAACAGCAGAATAAGGTAATAACTGAAATGTAGAAGTAAAGGCAGGAATTAGCAGCTCGAAACAAGTAAATACACAGCAAAAGGCACGGCATGTCTCCTCGTGCATAGCCTCACCATCACTCGGCACGGAATGTCCCCTCGTGCATAAATAATAAAGTCACTCGGTACGGAATGTCCCCTCGTGCATAAATAATAATCACTCGGCACAGAATGTTCCCTCGTGCATAAATAATAATCACTCGGCACGGAATGTCCCCTCGTGTATAGCCTCACAATCACTCGGCACGGAATGTCCCCTCGTGCGTAATGTACACAGAAACAACAATTCAATATGAAGGTTTAACAATACGAAGTTCTAAATGTGCAAAAATAACCAACAAAATTCTATCGTCCCGGCAGGGGACTCAGCTATAACCAATCTCACTCAAAGGTATAATTTCAACAATAAAAATACTCAACTGAACAATTAATCAATAACTTCCCACGTCATGAAACAACCTCAACGTATCACTTCTAAATAACCAATTATTCATAATACGGAGAATATCAAGAACACTGTATAAATCATCATATTTGACTCACGGGCATGCTTGACCACAACACATAGGTACTCGTTACCTTACCTATACGTTGGACATGGAATACACATAGAAAATAAGACTCTATATCTATTCCTTTAAGCTAAGGTTAGGCCAAACACTTACCTCGGCTCCGAGAATGCAAATCAAGCCTCTAGCACCGCTTTCCCTCTCGAATCCAACTCCGAAACGATAGTATCTAGACATAATCGACTCAATAATATCAATAATGACTCCCATCATTCTTCCAAAAATACCAAAATTCGACCCCGGGCCCGCTTGGTCCAAACACGAGGTTTGGACCAAAATCTGATCACCCATTCCCTCACGAGCTCGAATATACAATTTGTTTTGAAATCCGACCCCAAAACGAGGTTGAATTCCCAAAAATTCCAAAAGCCCTAACTCTAACCAAAACCCCCCAATTTCTACCTTTACTTTCATGTTTTTAGGCCTAGAATCTAGCGATTGATGAAGAAAATGGAAGAAATTAGAGTTAGGATTACTTACCTAAGTGGTTATGGTGGAAGGATGGCTTGGAAATCGTCTATGGGGTTTGGAGAAGAGGAAGATGGTGAAAAATATGAAAATCCCGCAATGGGTATTCTGTTTTTGGCTTTTAAAAATAACTGGCGAAAATGGTCTATGCGATCGCGGAGGAGGGGTTGCGATCGCATAGAGGACTTGTTATTTAACCTACGCGATCGCAGGAGAGCCTATGCGATCACAGAGCTCTACATACCCACCCTATGCGATCGCAAACGGGGTGTACGCGACCGCACAACACAATTTACCCCCAGCCCCCCTTCCTACCTATACCCCTATGCGATCGCGGACAGTGCTATGCGGTCGCATAGAGGAAACTGGCCTCCCCCTTACTTAAAGCTATGCGATCGCGGAGATGCCTATGCGATCGCATAGTGTAATGCATCAGACACTAGCAATTGAAATTTTACACCAGATTTTCTAACACTTTCGCACTCTGACACCTACCAGAAACTCACCCGAGCCCTCGAGGCTCAAAACCAAATATACACACGACTTCAAAATCATCCTACGGACTTATTCAAGTAATAAAACCACCAAAATATCATCAAAAACAATGAATTAAGCTCCAAAATCTATAGAATTTCCTCAAACATCATAAACTATCAACTTTTCCATTTTTTATCCGAAATACGTCAAACCATGTCCGTTTCTTACCAAATTTTACAGACAACTCATAATAACCATATTAAATCTGTTTCGGGCTCCGGAACTATAATACGGGCCCGGTAACACAGGTTTCGCATCAAATTCCATTTTCAAAAGTCTTTATAATTTTCAGAAAATAATTTTCATTAAAAATTCATTTCTCGGACTTGGGACCTCGGAATTCGATTCCGGGCATACGCCCAAGTCCCATATTTTCCTACGGACCCTCCGGGACCGTCAAATCACGGGTCCGGGTCCGTTTACCAAAAATATTGACCAAAGTCAACTTTATTTAATTAATTATCATAAATTCAACTTTTTATCAAATTTCCATACAAAGGCTTCCGAGCTGCGCACGCACAACGAGGTGAGATAGACGGAGGCTTTCAAGGCCTCGGAACACAGTTATAATTAAATTTACACAGAATGACCTTTTGGGTCATCACAATTTACTAAGGTTATAGTCATATGCCTATATTATACATAGCCAATAAATAATTTCATTCATTAAGGTCATATTAACCGTTTATATAGTAGTCAATATATAATTCTATATACATACGTCCATCTCTTTTTAATTTATCAATATTCTTCTATCTCTATTAGACTTTTGTATGAGATATTATCTCAATATAATATTAATCGTTTTTAATTATACGATCATGGATGGAACTTTCTGTTACATTGCACGTTTTGTTATGTTACTTTCAATTTGTCTACTAACAAATTCATAAATTAGTGAAAAACTAGGTAAATACTAATTATCAATAGTACCACTATTGATTTAAATGACATCAAATATTTGTAATTAGTGAAAAAATAATTTACATTAGTTTGTCACAAATTCACCGTATTTAGTGACAAAAATAAAACTTGTATGGGAATCACCTATATTGGTCACGGATTAACGTTTTATTTTATGACAATTGAAATTTTCATTAATCATAGTAATAATTTTAATAAGCAATATTTTTAGTGACGACATAATAATTTTTAACTACAAAATTATAATCATCTTTATAAAAGCAAAGTTGTCACAAATTCATATATTTAGGGACAAAAGACTTTTTGTATATAAAAGGCGATCATTAGTGACAAAATTATAGTTGTTTAACCACGAAATATGTATAACTTTGGAGACAATTGTTATTTGTCACTAATTAAACTAAACAACTAATGACAATTGTTTCGTCAGCATTAATAACTTTTTCAGTGACGGAAACAAATAATCAACTACAATTTTTAAATAGTTTTTCCGACAAGAGTTTGTCGCAACTACTATGTATTTGAGGACGAAAACAAATTTCGTTGTTAATATAACTTTTTTTTAGCGACGAAGCACTAAGTTGTCTTTGTATACTTTTAGGTGACCCAGTTTTAAAGACGAATCATTGACGATTTTTTTTTCGTCACAAAAATCTTTTGTGGCGACATATGAGTATTAAGTGACAATAATTTATCATTGATAATCAAATTTGTTGTAGTGGTAGTTTTAATGTATACGCATTTCCTCTAGTATACTATGTGTATATTTTAATGTATTTTCTTTGGTATAGTATGTGTATGTGTATTGAATGCTTTATGAAAAATGATGTAGTCATGCATGTGTATACGTGAAAGAAGCCTTTGAAAAGTAATACAATTAAAATAATGAGAGAGTTGTTTCAAAAAATTGAATTAAAATAAAAGTCTGATAAAGGGTGGAGATGGAAAACGAAAATGCACAATTATCCATTATGTCCTCAAAAGTCATGTGAAATTATCATAATGCCCCTATTCTGGACATTTGGACCATTATTAGTGAGGCCAAATATATTTTCCCTAAAGGGATTTTTTCATCCTATACACTATTTGAAATTTTATTATTTTTAATGTCCATGTTTATTTAATTACCCGATATAAATAAGTTTTGTTTACAAAATATATACAATCCACCTTAAAAGGCTCTCAATCCTTTATTTGTGCCTTCAATTAGGGATGGCAATGGTGCGGGGCGGGTGCGGGTTTTGTTTAATGCGGGGGGTTTCTGTTATGCGGGTGCCGGGTGGGGCGGGGCGGGTTAAAATAATTTTTAAAATTTTTAAAGCGGGGCGGATTGTGGGTTTAATGCGGGTTCAATGCGGGGCAACTTTGAATTTTATCTTTTTTTAAACAAAGCAATTATTTCAACTGCAATTTCATATTTTTCTTCACTAGCACGAATACAATTTTAATTTATAATTAACCAATTTGCATAAGTCTCACAAAAATAAAATTACAAAAGTCAATATATCGTATTAGTAATAGGAAATGATAGTAACCCATTTATTTTAAAAGATCGTATACATTATTACAAAGATAAAGATATTCTCTGCTATGACGCATTACAAGGAATGCCGGTATAATGAACATGTGTTTTAGAAAATGATTGAAAATAGAAACAAAATACGAAATTAGAGAAAAAAGAAGAAGAAGAAAATTAAGCGGGGCGGGTCCAAGCGGCGCAGGGCGGGGCGGGGCGGGTTGAAAACTGAAAAAATAACTATGCGGGCGGGGCGGGGCGGGTTGACATTTTTGTGGCTTTTACCAAATCCGCCCCGCACCGCCCCATTGCCATCCCTACCTTCAATCAAGGAATGTTGTTACACCCTTTTTCTCTTTTCTCTTCTCTTCTCTTTTCTTATTTTTCTTCCGCCTTAAAATACAGTAATCTTCTTATACAAAAATCAATAATCAACCAATTTTAAGCGTCCCCAGTGTAATTATTATCTCTTACTCATGTTCATTCTAACGATAGGAAACATATTACGTCAAAGTATAAAAGTTGAGCAATTCATTGAATTTGAATAATTGAAAATTGTGTATTTGCATAGAAAATGAATAATATCTAACATTTTGTGACGTCACAAACTGAAAACAATATTCATGCAAATGTAGATTGGAATGAAAGGAGGCATTACTTCCACGAGGAGCAGCTAAGCAAAAGGAAATAATAGACTGACTATTCGTGTTCAGTTTTCTTCTTAATGGCAACATCAATAACACTAATAGGGATAAAATATCGAATTATATTATAATACCAATCACCTCAATTTCACACTTAAAATTAGTCTGTTCACAACTTCATATTTTCTTTATAAATAAACAAGTCAAAAATCAGTATCAATACACCCTTTTAAAGGTTACAAAAGAAGTTTCAATCTTATAAGAAAATAGATGAAAATGGCTTCAGATTCAACCACTTCTCTGTTCTTGACACTATTCCTTATTACACAAATACAATTTTGGACAATATATTTCTTTTATATATTTTGTATCTGATTTATATATAATAAAAATAAATTTCATATAAATAATTATATATTCTACAACTTTCATATATTATTTCTACTCAATTATATATAACTATAATATAGTATAATTTAAATACAAATTTTATACAATATGTCTTTTGCATATTTTGTATCTGATTTATACACGGTAAAAACAAATTTCTCGGTTTCGGGTACAGGTACCCTCTTGCTCAAAGTCGTTCGAGCTTTTCCTGGGAGTATGCCATGGGTTACTTCAGCGCCGTAGCGCCTGGTATTCGAACATTGGCTCGAGGCATTTTCTCTACCCCTTCTTACCCTGACAAAGCAGGGACACCTTACGTTCTTGAACCGATAACCATCTTTCGGCTAACCTAGCCTCCTCCGTCCCTCGAGACCAACAAGGGGCAGTACAGGAATATTCACCTGTTGTCAACTAATTATATATTATACAACTTATCTACAATCTATAATTTTCATACATTATTTTACTCAGTTATATACAATTACAATATCGTACAACTTAAATACAATTTTTATACAATATGTCTTTTGTATATTTTGTATCTGATTTATACATGGTAAAAATAAATTTCATACAACTAATTATATATTATATAATTTATCTACAGGTTGTCTACAATTTTCTTACATTATTTCTACTCAGTTATATACAACTATAATATCATAAAATTTTAATATAATTTTTATACAATATTGTTCAACTTTAATACAATAGTTAAATAAAAAATACATATACATATATATATATATATAACAGAATATAATTTTTCTATAATTTTACTACAATTTCGTAAATATAATGTATATCATGTCTTCTTCTTCTTCTTCGACGAGTTTCAATCTGGAATTAAGCCTAAATCAAGTCTAATCTTCACCAAAACACCCTCAAAATTGAGATATAACCTCCAAACCATATTCTCAATTGTTTGTAACAACACTCAATCCAAACAAATAATGATTTTTAAAAACTCAATTTCAAATTCAAACCTTCAAAGTTTTTTAATGGCTGTCAATGGTGGAATTGCTGCTCTCTTTTCCTTTGTTTTACATTACTGAAATTAGGGATTGAGAGATAGAGAGAAACGTAGAGAGAATCTCAATTCTTTGCAACAACACCAAATTCAAACAAATAATGTTTTTCAAAAACTCAAATTCAAATTAAAGGGAAACAAACGAAACAAAAAGCTGAACTTTTTCTCTGACTAGGAATGTGTAGGTGACCAGCTAGATTGTGCAAAATATTGCAGTGAACTTGCAAAACTTTGAACAACTAATAACTATTTTTGTTGACTGATCTTCGAACCATCAGTTAATGAACCATCAATTTTGTTTAAATTGATTCAAAGTTTTAAAACTTTTTAATAATTATTAATGGTGAAATTATTGTTCTCTTGTGCAAGATACGTAAGGGAGAGGAGATCTCATACCATAATTTTAGCCGCTTTTCATGAATCCAACAACAATTAATGAGAGCCTTTATTAAAATTATTTGGGAAAAAAACATTCTTCACTTTGAATGCTTCTTGGGTTTTCACGCAGTCACTACAACTTCTCAAATCTTAAGGCCGCCGCACAAAAGCAGATGTTTCATAGAAGTTAGGATTGCCTCGCAACTACTCATACATTGCACATTAATTTGCAATTAATTAAACTTATTTACACATTGATCTTTACATTAAATCACATTAAATATATTACTTTCTCCGGTTCACAATAAGTGATTAATTTGTTTTTAGGCCCCCACTAAGAAAATACTAAATTTTATATAAAAATACCTACTATGACTAAACTACCCCTAATTAAACATTTAATGTGAGGAGTAAGAAAACTTTTTAGAGATATATACATAAGAGTTATTTTGCAAAAACAAATTGAATTCTTTCTTGATTACATAACTGGATACTTATTTTGAACCAAAATAAATAAATAAAACTGGTCACTTATTGTGAACCGAAAAGAGTATCGTTAAGTCATAAATTGATGACTGCGTATATAAGATCGTGGATAAATAATAAAAATGTATATAAAAAAAATCAGTGTCATACATTTATTGATTTGATCTAAATATTAAACACAATAAATTTTTATTTTCAGCAGATGCAATGAAAGATCCCGAATAAAATAGTTAAAAGTGTATATATATATATTTTGGACCGGAGAGAGTATATATAAGCAATGTAAAGATTTGTTTGCCATTGTGTATCTTATAATTAACTTCTTGTAGTATGTTATTTATGCCCCTACTACTTGCTGTTTCCTTCTTGGGATAATGGATATGTATAGATATTTTTAATACTATCATGTCATTTAAAACTCAATCAAGAAACTGTTACTTTTTTCGGTTCAAAATAAGTGAATTTTTGGTTTTTTTTTTGTAGTTCAAAGTAAGTGATTTTTTCAGATTTTGAGAATGAATTAATTATTTTTTTCATACATTGCCTTTGGAGTAAATAATGTTGGAATATGTGTTAGGAGTATTTATGTGGGATAGTAAAGGTTAATATGGTCAATTTCATTGCTAATTAATGCTAAAATGTGAATTTCTTAATATGCGTGAAAACATGCAAAAAATCACTTATTTTGGACCGGAGGGAGTGCTAGTAACTGTGAATAAATAACATGTTACAACTAGGGTGTACAAACCAAACGGAAAACCGCACCAAATCGAAAAGTCAAACCAAACCGATAAGAAGATCCAATTAGGTTTGGTATTGAATAAAAAATTTGAACCAAACCGACATATAAATATATATTTTTTGTATATACTTTTAAGATTTTATATAGAATGTTTTTTAAAAAATCTAGAAATATTTGGGATTATAATGCGGGATATAATATTTAATAGTATATATGAAGTGCTTCATAGTTATTAACCTTAAAAAATGGTTGTATGATCACTTTCTCATATGCATCAATCTCGTTGTTCTTCCATATTCATATCATATGTTAAGATCTATTAAATTCTTATATCTTTTCCGAATGTGAAATGATTGTTATTATTTAGGTATCATATTGATTTTTATGTTTAATTACTAAATTCGGTTCATCTTGAAAGTGTACATCGACGAAAAATTATTTTCAAACGACTAAAAAAATAACTATTATATGTTACTAGGAAAATTCTCCCATAAGAATATTTTAATAGATAATATATTTGTCAATTTTTTATATTTTTACTATACATATATTTACTTATAAAAAATTTGACAAAGTAAGATTGAAATAATATTTAAGTAACAAAACCCCCAAAAACCGAACTAGTCCAAACCGATAAAGCAAGTTTTGTTTGATTTTGATAAAAACCGAATAAACCCGATCCATGTACACTCCTAGTTACAACAATTTTCAACCAGTTAATGTTCACATAACCACTCAAGATTACATAAGTCCTATTTGTTAACTTAGAGTAAAATAAAGCTGTATAAAATCAAGTTCCATGCTTTAATTATTTAGCTGTTGCTAGCAAGTGTTTTTAACTTCATTTTCCCTCATCATATGCTTGTTGTTAGCCCTTGATGAAAGGTAAAACCACAATTATTACTTGCATTATTTAACCTAAGCTTCTATAGTCACTACAAAAGAATTTTACAGGGCTTGGTACTATTGTTTTACATTGCTTTTCCTCAATTAAGTACTCAGAATTTCAGCTCATCTTTAAGTAAACTTTCTACCTAAAATCAATGGATCCACTGGCCTCTCATCCAACTTCTTTTGCAGTTACTGTTTTCCAGCAAAACTATCTGGATTCTAACCGCTCCTCCTCATGCTCCCGCCTTAACAATACAAGGGACGGGCCTCTGCCACCCGTCCCTGGTGCCATGCTACGCCTCATGTGCAGCTACGGGGGTCACATTATCCCCCGTCCCCACGATAAATCACTATGTTATATTGGAGGTGACACTCGTATTGTGGTGGTGGATCGCCTCTCCTCCCTCTCTGACGTCCACGCTCGCCTATCACACACCCTCCTCAACGGCAACAAGTTCACTCTCAAGTATCAGCTTCCTAATGAAGACCTTGACTCACTTGTATCAGTTACCACGGATAAAGACTTGCAACATATGATTGAAGCATATGATCGTGCAATGTTGGTTTCACCTAATTTGAAACCTTCTCGTCTTCGCTTATTCCTGTTTCCTGAAAAGATAGAAACTGCAGCATCTATGAGTTCTCTTCTTGATGATGCCAAGTCTGAAACTTGGTTTGTTGATGCTTTTAACAGTGCTGGCTTTATTTCCAGAGGGCTCTCTGATTCAGCTGCAGTAGATAATTTGCTGGAACTTCACAACATTCCAGAACATGATTGTTTTGCTGATTTGGAGGCTCAGAATGAGTCCTTGGCCAAGAATGCTATCCAAGAAGTGCATTCTACAATGCCTGATTCACCTATGGTTGATACAACCTCATCATTTGAGTCTACTATTTCATCTCAATCTACGGGAAATCTGCTTCCTGTTGCAGTTAAAGTTGAAGATAGTCAAATGAACGCCACATTCCAGGATCAGATTCTTGGGCTATATGAACGGTTCTCACATATTAATGTCGCTTCAAATGAACAAAAACTAGATGATGGTTTTAATCATTTGGCTGCAACTGCAACCGCAACTGCAGCACCAGCTCTTCCTACTGTAATTGGTGGTGCAGATACTATGTTATCAGCTGGTTTTGTGAAATCTACAGATGGTAATGATAATGATAAAACAGATCATGGTGCGCCTACTAGGCTCCGGAAACTCCTATTGAGGTCACTATCAATTCAGAGGAAAAATGGAGATGGTTATTGCTTACCATCACCTGATTCAAAATGTGCTGGTTACAACTTGCCATCACCTGATTCTGTAGCAAGGTATGAATGTAATCTTTTATAACAGCCCAACCCACTAGTCTAGTGATATTGTCCGCTTTGGGCCCAGACCGTACGACTTTAAAACGCGTCTAAGGTTTGTTTACTTATATACCCAGCATCCCTCCCGTGTTTTGTCGACGTGGGATTCGCCTAGGGTGTCACAAGCCCCGATCACTAGTGATATTGTCTGCTTTGGGCCCAAGCCCGCATGGCTTAAAACGCGTCACTAGTGTCTAAGGCTTGCTTACTTATATATCTAGCATCTCCCACGTATTTTGTCGATGCGGGATTCGCCTAGGGTATCACATTGGGTTGTTACATCTTTGTTCATTTTGCTAACAAGTTATACAACAACAACATACCCAGTATAATCCTCCATAGTGCATCACGGGAGGATAGTGTGTACGCAGACCGTACCCCTACCTTGTGAAGATAGATTTGCTGACAAGTTATGTAGGGAGATTATAAGAATCATATCAAAAGTCAAAGTAAACCATAAAGAGTAGTCATAATCCCAGAAAAGAAGAAAAGGTCTTTGTTGCTCCACCTATTTGGCATGTTATAGTGTAGAATACTGAAAAGTTTTTTTAACTTTGTCAACTAAGATATCTTTTGTATAATTTGCCAACATTTTACCTTTCAGTGATAGCAGCATTGCCTCAGCTACTTCACTCGTAAAACACACGATTTACCAAGAAGCATCTCCAGCAACGGGTGTCGAAAACAGTCTTCCTCTTGCAGTAACTGATTCCAGGAATAAAAGTAGCGACTCAAACGCTCAAAGTCAGATGCAACAAGTTCAAGATTCTGTAGTTATACAGGCTTCCCTGCAAAATCTGTACCAGCAACCACAGTTCATTTCACCCGGCGCCCATTACATCCAACATACTGCAACAGGTCCAATAACAATTCCATCTTACTGTCCAATGTATGCAGCTCCATACCAGCAACCACTTCATCAACAAATGGATCGACAATATCAATTGTATTTGATTCCTGTCCCGCAAATGACAATGCAATCTAATATAGCTGATGCTACAGTTACGTCTTCTAAACCTGAAATGGCTGCAAATGACTACAGAACAGCCACCCCAGCTACTCCAAGATTTCTTCAAGTTCCTACTAGTCATTTTCAGCAACAATATTGTGGTTTTCGCCAGTTTTCTCCTCCATCACAGCCACTGGCTGCTGTTTCCTGTGCCAATGCTAATTTAATCTATGAATATTCTCACCCTACGCATGATCAGGTGTACTACGCTCAACATCCAGCTCCACCATTTCCTTCGCAGTATCAAACAATGACCCCTACTGCAGTTTTATTTTCACAGGCCTCACCACAACTAGCTGCGGAGAACACTATTTCGCAAAACATAACCTTGTAGTCTCTTTGAGTAAAAACAGGCCTCAACACAACAAGCTGCGGAGACTACTATTATATGGTGCTTTAAGAAGCAATGTAAGATCAGTGTTAGAACTGCATCCTATGTATTGTTCTCTCTTTTTCTACATGTATGTGTGTCTTAATAATTGGTATTTTATAATAAAGAACCTGTTAGATGAATCTAAGACTCTTGCTTTTGGCATATCCTTCCATGTCCAATGTAAAAGAGGGATTAGTTACCACATCTAATCGTACCAACGCATCGATACTGTTAGGTAAGTATATAGCACAGGTTTTTTATTACTAGAAGCTTAATATGGAGCTCTCCTTCAATTCCATTATAATCTATTCCTTCCTTTTGACTAAATCCTTTAGCTACTAACCTAGCTTTGTATCTTTCAATTTCTTCTGATGCTTTATATTTTATTTTATAAATCCATTTGCATCCTATAGGAGTTTTACCACTAGGCAGATTTACAATGTCCCAAGTATGATTGTTTTGAAGAGCTTCTATTTCTGTTTTCATAGCCTCTATCCATTTAGAATCTTTAATAGCTTCAGAATATATTGTTGGTTCAACAGTGTTTGATGTTTTTGTTAAGTAAAATTGATACTTAGGACTTAATTTTTCATATGTTAAGTACTGTGATATTGCATAAGGCTTAACTTGATTTGCATTTAATGACGCAAAATCTTTCATCCATATAGGTGGTTTTTTACCTCTCTCTGATTTCCTCAGCTAAGGTTGAGCATTTACTGTTTGATTGTCTAAATTTTCATGTTGTGTATTTGTTATTTGTGGTATAGTACTTTGTACTGGTTCTTCTGAAGCTTGTACATAATCTTGTGTATTAAATGTTATTATGTCTTCATGTTGAGTTACACTTAAATTATCTTCTATGTTAGATATTTGTGTCAGTTGATCTCCAGAATGTAGTAACCAGTCTGTCATGTTAGGTTGTTTGAATAGAGTGTTTCTGTTGTCTTGTGTTGACTTAAAAGGAAATATATTTTCTCTGAATTGAACATCTCTGCTTACAAAAAAAAAATTGTCTATTAGATCATACAACTCATAGCCTTTTTGATTTGTGGCATATCCCATGTGTACAACAGGCTTAGCTCTAGGTAACATTTTGTCATTCTGATTTACTAGTTTTGCATAGCATAGGCACCCAATAACTTTAATATGTTGTAATGTAGATTTCTTATCATATATCCTCTCAAAAGGTCTTTTGTTATCAATTACAGTACTAGGAAGCCTGTTAATAATGTATACTGCTGCTAGTACACAGTATCCCCAGAATTTTATTGGAATGTTTGCTTGAAATCTAATTGCTCTAGTCAGTTCTAATATGTGTCTATGCTTTCTCTCAGCTACTCCATTCTGCTGAGGAGTATAAGGACATGTCTTTTGATGACTTATTCCTAGACTTTTAAAGAAATTTTCACAGACAGAGTTAACAAATTCCAACCCATTATCTGTTCTAACAGTTTTTATAACAATACCAAATTGTGTTTTCACAAACGTAATAAACTGTTGTACTACCACACACACATCAAAGTTCAACTTTATCAAAAAAATCCAAGTCATTCTAGAGAAATCATCTACCACAGTTAAGAAAAATTTATTTTCATCCAGTGTAGGAACTTTGTAAGGACCCCACAAATCCATATGTACTAACTCAAAACAAGTAGAAGTCTTTATACTGCTAAGAGGAAATGAATTTCTAGTTTGCTTTGCACAAGGACATGAGTACATAGATCTAGTCTAGATGATATGTTTTGTGCATTTACATGAAAAAATTTCTTAAGTACACCTGCAGATACATGTCCAAGCCTCTTATGCCATAGTTCAATTTCACTTGAATTTATCTCTTTATTGTATTCTGTATCATTAGTGTTTAAACTAACTTCCTTATTTCTTGCTAAATTTTATCTACATAGTATGTATAACCCACAGTCTTCTTTACCAATCGCTTTCACCCTTCCACTGAAGAGTTCCTGAAATATAAAAAAATCAGGAAAAAAAAGCAACTGAGCATTTTAACTCTTTTGTTACTTTAGAAACAGATAAAAGATTGTATTTGAACTGAGGAATACAGAAGACATTAGTTATTGTATCTTGTTCTGTTATTTTACTACTTCCAATGTGAGTTACTTGTGTAAATTCTCCATTTGGTAAGTGTACTTTCTTTTGTTAATTTGTTTGCAATTTTGAATATCTTTCTAATAATTCTATTTCAGCTACCATATGATTTGTAGCTCCAGTACCAATGATCCAGTCTTGTAAAGAATTAGAAGCTAATAAGGCACAAGAGATACCTGCTGCATTAGCTGCTGCTTTTTCTGTATTTGAACAGTTGTCTTTGTTGAGTAATTGTACCAAATGTTCATATTACTCCTTAGAAAATGTGCAATTTCCCATCCACGATACATTGTTTGACTGGCTATTGGTTTGTGTGCTATTTTCTCCTCCCTTCTGGTTTATCAGCTGAGAGTTTTGTGCACTAGTTTCATTCCAATTGTTTCTTGTCTGCATACCTTGAACACTTATATCAGACATCACATTGTGTGCATTGTGTGTGAGTGTACATTTCTTTTCTTTGTTCTGTATTCTGTAGGATATCCCACTACTTTGTAGTAATTTTCTTTTGAATGCCCCTTCATTCTACACACTTCACAATACAAACTGAAAATTTTCCTGGTTCTTTGATAATTTCCATTAAACTTTGTGTGCATAGCTATATCAAAATGATGACTTCCTACTGTAGGATTCGATCCTAACAGCCCAGCACTGTTTGCTGCTGATTTTTGACTTTCATCGCTAATTACCATAGCATAAGCTTGATTAACCGATGGCATTGGGCTCATTAATAGAATCTGACTTCTTGCTTGTCCATATGAGTCATTCAACCCCATCAAGAACTGAAATAGCATCAACTTTTGTAAATGTACCACAA
This sequence comes from Nicotiana undulata, assembly GCA_005239495.1. NCBI lineage: Eukaryota > Viridiplantae > Streptophyta > Magnoliopsida > Solanales > Solanaceae > Nicotiana > Nicotiana undulata. The sequence goes on along the minus strand of ML251517.1, from coordinate 30,202 downwards.
ATTCTCTCGATTTAGGACAATCACAGCCCGGTGCCGGAACCAAGGCTTCAAACTCCTCCCATAGGTCTTTCAGCCTTGAAAAATAGGCAGATACAGAGGTTGTTCCTTGACTGATGGTTGCAATTTCCTTATGCAAATTGTAAGATCTTGACCCATCAATTTTTTCAAATCTTTCATGTAAATCATTCCATACGGCCTGTGCACTCGAAGCATACATTATACCACCCAACAAACCACTACTTACTGAGTTCATCAACCATGACAATACTATCGCATTCACTCGCTCCTAGTGATTCCATAAATTTTCTGGAAATTTTTTTTTGGCACAGGTTCCATCAACCAATCCTAACTTATTCCTTCCTAGTAAGGCCATTCTCATAGATCTAAACCACAATGAGTACTTTTCAATTCCTGTGAGCTGGAATGATATGATTTGAATGCCACTGACATCTGAAGGGCTTAGGAACAATGGATGATTGTAATCCAGCACATGCAGGCCTCATTGACTCGTTATTGAAGAAGGAATTGTAGTAGAAACAATAGGTTGTTCATTTTCAGCCATCGTTTATCAAGAATTTTCAAGAATCGAAGCCTTTGGTATTTTGGGAACAATTTGAACAGTTTGAACTCAGCTTTCTCTCGATTTGCCGATTCAACTTATTAGACCCAGAATTAAACTTTCAGAGTTAGTTTAATCCTGCTCTGATACCATGAAATTAATCTTGGATGAGATTCAAGTTTAGTAGAGGAAGGGCTGATCGATGAGTTCGAGAAGAATGAAGAAGAAGAAGAGGATACAGAGAAAATGTAAAAAGAACTTAGAGAGAGAAAAAATAGATCTTTTAATATTTCAATCTCTTACTTTTCATAGTGGAGTATAGTTGTATATATACATGTATATTAACCAATCCCCATTAACTAATTTACTCTAATCTTATATTTAGAATCTAATACCTAACTTAACTAACTTTAGAAAGTAATTAACTAATAACTAATTAGAGTATAGGTACAACTATATTCTTTTTTATAATGTGTTGAAGATTGTCAGGACTGTTTTAGCAATAGCAGCTATTAGAAAATGGCATACATCAAATGGATGTATATAATGCCTTCTTACAAGGTGACTTATTAGATGAAATATATATGGAACTTCCACAAAGATTCACAAGTCAGGGGGAGAACAAAGTATGTAGACTTGTTAAATCCTTATATGGCTTAAAACAAGCTCCTAGACAGTGGAATGCTAAATTAACAGAAGCTTTAATAAAAAATAAGTTTCAACAAAGTCAATATGATCAGTCATTATTCTTTAAGAAAACTACTGAAGGTATGACTATGGTTCTAATATATGTAGATGACATGCTTATAACTGGTGATTCATTAAAACTAATAGAAAACACTAAGTCTCATCTACAGCAATCATTTAAAATGAAAGACCTAGGAGAATTAAGGTATTTTTTAGGAATAGAATTTGCTAGATCAAGACAAGGAATACTTATGCATCAGAGAAAATACGCATTAGAATTAATATCTGAAACAGGTAATGCAGCTGCTAAACCAGCTATAACACCTCTTGATACAAACTCAAAACTAACTACTGCAGAGTATGATGAATATTTAAAACTAAAATCTTCTACTATGTGTGAAAATGAAGAATTAGCTGACACAGTCTCTTATCAAAGATAGGTAGACTACTATATTTAACCATGACAAGACCATATATATCATTCAGTGTTCAAACACTAAGACAGTTCCTACAAAAACCAAAGAAGTCACATATGGATGTTGCCATAAGGGTTGTTAAATATGTAAAAAATAACCCAAGTCAAAGCATTTTGTTGTCCAGCAGTTCTAACATCAATGTCTCAGCTTATTGTGATGCAGACTGGGCAGCCTGTCCATTTTCAAGAAAATCTGTTTCAGGATATATAGTTAAACTTGGAGATTCATTAGTATCTTGGAAGTCCAAAAAGCAAACTAGTGTGTCCAGGAGCTCAGCTGAAGCTGAGTACAGAAGCCTGGCAACAACAGTGACAGAAATTATTTGGCTAATTGGATTGCTACAAGAAATGGGAATTGATACCAAGTTACCAGTTGAAGTATTCAGTGACAGTAAAGTTGCAATTCAAATTGCAGTCAATCCAGTATATCACGAAAGAACTAAACATATAGAAATCGACTGTCATTTCATCAGAGAAAAAATTGCTCAAGGTCTCATCAAAACAACATATATAGCAACAAAAGAGCAACCAGCTGATATATCAACGAAAGGGCTCAACAAGGTGCAGCATGATTATCTATCGTCCAAGCTAGGAATTTTGGATATTTTCTCAGTACCTAGCTTGAGGGGGAGTGAAGAGAAAGATGACACATTATAAAAAAGAATATAGTTGTAACTATACTCTAATTAGTTATTAGTTAATTACTTCCTAAAGTTAGTTAAGTTAGGTATTAGATTCTAAATATAAGATTAGAGTAAATTAGTTAATGGGAATTGGTTAATATACATGTATATATACAACTATACTCCACTATGAAAAGTAAGAGATTGAAATATTAAAAGATCTATTTTTTCTCTCTCTAAGTTCTTTTTACATTTTCTCTGTATCCTCTTCTTCTTCTTCATTCTTCTCGAACTCATCGATCAGCCCTTCCTCTACTAAACTTGAATCTCATCCAAGATTAATTTCACATTGAATAGGATTTCGGTGCAAAATCTATCAATTATAAAAAGGTGCAGGTTGATAAGTTGAGTATATAAGATGTGCTGCATTTACTGATCAGATTATAAGGCAGCCCGGTGGACTAAGCTTCTGCTATGCGCGGGGTCCGGGGAAGGGCTGGACCACAAGGGTCTATTGTACGCAGCCTTACCTTACATTTCTACAAGAGGCTGTTTCCACTGCTTGAACCCGTGACCTCCAAGTCACATGGCAGCAATTTTGCCAGTTACGCCAAGGTTCAAATCGAGAAAATTAAAGAGTACTTAGGTAATAGGGAATAGCTTGGAGAAAAAATGTTATCTTTGAGCTAATGCAGCTAGCTTCAATAAATTAGCTTCTCTCAAAATAATTAACTATTTCTTTGTAACATGACCTTATCTCAAATGATTCGAAAGGAAAATCGTATTAACAGAGAATACAACATGATATATACTTCTTGTCGTTGAATTTAGAATTATGATATATTTGATAGCTTCCAACATAAAGCTGCATACTACTTTCATAAGGACATGGTTTCCACATACTGTCAAAGAAAGCAATCGCCTGTTTGGCTTGAAGATGAGCAAGACTGAAATTTTGACTTACTGAAAGAGCAAAAGTTAGTAAACTTTACTTGACACTAATGAACAGAAAGTGCAGATACATTTTCCATTTCTTAACTAACAAGGTGTCGAGGATCTATTGAAACAGTCTCTCTGCAGAGGCGGATCTAGTGTATTATTTAGGGGTTCAACTGAACCCATGACTTTCAACGCATAGTAAAAATCTGTAAGTAAAAATTCATTAAAATTACAAATATAGTAGATATCATCCTATAACTATAAAATTATAATGGATTCAATGATAAAAATCTTAGAATTGAACCCATAAGATTTAAATCCTGGATCCGCCTCTGCCTCTCTGCCCTTCTAGGGTAGGGGTAAGGATGCATACATCTTACCCGCCACATACACCACTTGTGGGAAGTCAGTGTGTTTGTTGTTGTTGTTATTATTAACTAGTAATAAAGATCAGAACTTGGTTTTTTTTTTTTAAAGGATTTTAAATGAAGCTTCTTAGGTGGGGAAGATGGGAGTGGAACATTTTCCATGTGTCCTTATCCCTCATCATCATCATCAGGCAAACCCTAGCTAACACAAAATTTCTTTAATAATAGTGCCAAATTAGCATTGACGCTAAAGATATATTTGGCTTAGGAATTCTATTCTATTGAGCCGAGAGTCTCCCGGAAACAGTCTTTCTATCATTTTCGGGGTAGGGGTAAAGTCTGCGTACACTCTACTCTCTCCAGACCGCACTAGTGGAATTTACTAGGTATATTGTTGTTGTCGTTGAATTCTCCTAAGTACATTTTAGCTGTGGATTTTCTAGCTTAGCTAATGTTGCATACAAGCTACAGATTTAGGTCTCCTAGCTAAGGTCAGTGGCTAATTGCATGTTTTCGCAAATACTACCACCGTTCATGTTATTTGTCATTTGTTATACTGAATTTGTTCCAAAATATTTGACAACACAGAAAAACAAGAAGCATTTGTAAGTTAATTTTCTTAAAAATACACACTTACTGCTCAAATTAGGGAAATGTTAACTAAATGAGACAGCTTAACGGTAGGGATGGCAAGCGGTACGGGGCGGGACGGGTTCCCTCTTAACCCGCAAAATTTCAACCTGCATAGCTCTGGTTAAAAGTTCGCCACTGGGATGCGATACACATCCCAATCTAAAATTCAAGAAATGACACTTAAATACCAATTCTATGAACTTTCAATACCGGTGCAGAAGGAATACTAACAACAAATTACAAAAGCTATTTACTAAAAGGTCAACTTGTCATAAAAAATAAAGCATTTTGTTCTAAACAATAAAGATCTTATTAATTCATCCCTTACAGATGAAGGAAAAGTGAGAACAAATACCATAACAACCACCACAAGAACGTAAAAATCTGTAATTTCTTAAAAAATTTAAACTCACACCCGCACCCGCAAAAAATAATTTTTCTTTTATTTTAACATGCCCCGCACCTGTATATGTATATACCCGCACCGCCCTATTGCCATCCCTACTTAACGGTCATTAGTCAAGCACAATATCACCTTATTATTTAACTAGTGCTTTCTTTGAGATTTTTTATTCGGAAAAGGGTCAAATATATTCCTCTACTTTCAAATATTGTCTAAGAATACCCTCGTTATACTATTGGGTTATCTATACCCCTACCGTTATATTTTGGGTTCAAATATACCCCTCATTTAAACGGAGGGACACGTGTCATCGTCCTGTTGGACAATTCTAAATATCTCCTAATTAATTAAAAAGACTCATTATTCATACCCAAAAAGTAATTTTCTAAAAGTTTTTTTTACTAAAAACTGAAGAAGAAAAAACGAAATTTTTTTTTTTTCAGTTTTTACAAAAAAACTGAAAAATATTTTCTAAAACAATATTTTTGTAAAAACAGAAATAAAATCTAGAAAGCAATTTTCTAAAGCAATGTTTTTGTAAAAACTGAAGGAAAAAAAATCTGAATTTATTTTTACTAAAAACTGAAGAAACAAAAAAAAATTGCTTTAAAAAAACTGAAAAACAATTTTCTAAAGCGGTAAAAACTAGAAAAAACTGATTTTTTTTTAACTAAGAACTGATAAAAAGAAAACATTTGTTTTTTCCAGTTTTTACAAAAACATTGCTTTAGAAAATTGCTTTTCAATTTATTTATTTTTAGTTTTTCAAAAACAATTGCTTTAGAAATTATTTTTCAGTTTTTACAAAAACATTGCTTTAGAAAATTGCTTTTTAGATTTTATTTCTGTTTTTACAAAAACATTATTTTAGAAAGAAAAAAATCAGTTTTTTTGTAAAAACTGGAAAAAAAATATTTCAGTTTTTTTTCTTCAGATTTTAGTAAAAAAAACTTTTAGAAAAATTGCTTTAGAAAATTACTTTTTGGGTATGAATAATGAGTCTTCTTAATTAATTAGGAGATATTTAGAATTGTCCAACAGGACGATGACACGTGTCCCTCCGTTTAAATGAGGGGTATATTTGAACCCAAAGTATAACGGTAGGGGTATAGATAACCCAATAGTATAACGAGGGATATTCTTAGACAATATTTGAAAGTAGAGGGTATATTTGACCCTTTTCCGTTTTTGATTTTGTTGGTAAGGAACAAACATAAGATTCCTTTCTTTCTTTTTCTTAATTTGTTGAGGAGTGGGTGGGTAATTGTGTCTGCTGATATTTTGCTTCTAACAAATGACAATTTATGTGGCACCTCCAGTCCAACAACTTGATCAGAAAATAAATGATAAAGGTCCCATATATTTTGGCAGAAGCTACTGTATAGTGGCAATTGACTCATTCCCAGGCACGTTTAAAAGGCCACAAATGACAACATCTTTGCCAAAATCTGTGGCTTAGACATTCCAACTATTCCTATTAGAGAAATGAGTGATGAATATTTGTATTAAATAAGACAATCAAGACAGAAGCTACTCTTTCTAGAAAATCAAAGGTAACTGTTGATCACAAGAGATGTAACAGCTCAGCCCACTAATAATATTATTCGCTTTGCGCCTAAGCTCCCACGGCTTTAAATGCGTTGCTAGAGTCTAAGGCTTGTCTACTTATATACTCAGTTGCACACGGAGTGGCGCTGATACAGTATGTAACAGACCAGCTCACTAGTGATATTGTCCGCTATGGGTCTAAGCTCGCACAGCTTTAAAATGCGTCGTTGGGGTCTAAGACTTGTGCGCTTATGTACCCAGCATCTCTCATGTATTTTGTCTATACGATATTCACCCAAGGTGTCACAAGACACTAATCTGAACTCTTGTAAAAGGTAGTTACCAATTTATAACAATACACTAACTTTGTATGCCATTACGCTTTTTCCCCCTTAAATCAGAGCTATCATCATACAAAAAAGAGAATAATTCACAATGCTGAATAGAACTGCAATTCATATCTGGTTGGATTTTGTATGATTGAAGCACTGTATTTAAAAGAAGACAACCAGAAGATTGTGACCCATTGTTTCTAGCTGTCCCATATTGGATTGATGTCCAAAAAGAAAGCCATCATCTTCAGGAAGTAATTGAGAAAGAACCACATAAATGGAATTTCTTGCATGCATAAAAGCTATACAAAAGGAAAACAAAAACAGAAGGTTCATGAGGGCGAAAAATTCATCGAAAACTAGTTATCAGGTATGGCTGCAGATTTACAAACAGGACAACTATTTTTGTGCATAAGCCACTGTTTTATGCAATGAATATGATAGAAGTGTCCACAGCCCAGCTTCCCCATCTCATCTTCAGCCTCATATTCTTCCTGTATTTCGAAAAGCAGAAAAGTATAGTTTTACTTATTAGAGCAATCAAATTTTCTTTAAAATAAGGTTTCGAGACAAACCACAAACGCAAACGTCCAGAAAGTTTTTACTAAGCACAAACCTGACAGATGCTACACTTTTTTTCCATTTCTGTGCGCAGATGAGATAAGTTGTTCAAAAAGAAGGGCTTAGTTCTTCTGACACATCGAGTTATCTCATCTTGTCTCAATCCTGTGCTCACATATCCAATTCTATCGCCGAGTTCCAGCAATTCCTGTTAGCAAAGGGTAATTGTCCTTAGTAAAAAGATGGGAGTTACAAGGACAGACAGATCTGCGCAATTGAATGACTTGCCTCATATGACATGTTATCCACATCAAGTCTCCAGCTCCGGTATCGATCAAGATCATTTGTTCTTCCTCCCATAAGACTATTTTGAAGCATCACAATCTACACATAAATACATAAGGCACAAAGACATTAAGTTCACCTCATAATATATTGAAATTCTACTCTAACATAACAAAACTACAAAGGGAATTTTTATAGGAACTAAAAGACAATTACAGACTCAATCCTACTAAATGCTTTCACACCCTAACTATGAACTTGACCACCTAGATAACATAAAGATCACATAGAAATTCCAAAAGTCGCATGAATTACATCAAAATGCATGCATGCACTTAGTAATTCTAGAATATTCAAAATTATGTTTCTAACACATTAAACACTTAAAGATTCATTGCCACTTTGACTGTTAACTTATCAAAAAAAATAAAAAGATTCATTCCCATTGTGCTATGCTATATTGCTACCACACGGAATTCAATAGATAGCAGTGACCAAAAGCTCACCTAGGTTAAGGCATTGTTAACCTAGGTTGCCACTATTGCTTCGGCATCATTACTCTCATCAGAGACTTATTTGCAAGTACATTGACACTCTCACGTTAGGTTACTTCAACTTTCTACATGTTCTATGGCATCTCTATCAAGTCTACTCATGTTATTCTTAGAAAAGAATATTACGATGGCATGGTAAATTAACAGGAAAATATTTTGCTCCATTTCAAAATCATATCTTGGGATTGGCAGCCATCAAACGAACAAGCATATACCTTATATTTACTTTGTTACTTGACTTCAGGAAGTCAGGTTCAACAGAATCAATCACTCTGATTACCAATGTCATCTCCTGGTACTACATATGTGTTTCCAACAGGCATTATTGCCTTTATATTGTACACGGGCAACAAACTTGAAGAACATCACCAACAAGTTGGCCAGTATAGTTTGCAGTTTTGAGTTTGCTACAGAAGCATACCGGATTCACTGAAGAATTTCCTGTTGTTATCAGCTTTTCAAAACATTTTAAGAGTTCAACATCACCGGGAACATCAATTACAACGCAACACCACTATTGTTTTCAATAGCTAAGCAAACAATATCCCGTATTCCCGTGATTAGTTGTTCTGCATTAATTGGTAAACTATGAAGAAAAGGGTTGCAACAAGCTACTTTCAAGATGATTAAACAAATTAAGGCTATTCCAACAAAAGGAATCCGATTAAGTGATGATGCTTCATGGAAGTGCAAAAGCTAATTGATTCTACTACAGCTAAATTTCATACGTTGACAATTGAACTCTGACAGCATCGGCCAAGCATGCTCAAGAGTGTCAACTCAGTCTTGTGATGCAATGTGCTTGACCATTTCCTCATGGTTCTAATTAGATTATGTGTGGCACCAAAAACTAAGGGGCATTCTCGACACAATGGCAGTTCTACCAAGCACCGGAAAAAAAAAATTAAAGAATCCAAAAAGAAAAAAGTCCCAATCACCGAACTGAATATGTAAAGCCTCTATACTGAACTGTTTTGGTCGGATGTTTTCTAGGAATTCTCTGGACAAAATTGTGCACGAATGGCTAATAACATTTCCTACTAAAGAAAATGATGATCTTAAAATATAATAAAGCACTCACAAGACCGCCAGATAGGATAATATTGGTCATTGGCTAGTTATTCAAGTACAGGAGGAAACATAATTTCACTAAGGTATCAAGATAGGAGTAATGAATCTTCTTGAGAAAAAAGCAAAGCAGCAGCAGACAGATGGATGTTATAGGCAGTATTGTATGTATGAACAAACCTCTGCAAGCCCTTCGGGAAAACCATAGTGAGAATGGCGATGATGCCTAAAACCAAACCAATTTGCTCGGGAGCTTTGCATTTCAAGAGTTTCAGTATCAAGGAAAGGATCGTATTCTGGGTTCACCATTCTTCGCGCAGAAGATGAAGATCGCTGTGGAAAAAGGAAATGAAATTGTAGAATATTCTTCGATTTATTTACACGTAAACCTTGTACTCAACATTCACCATCTATACATTTAAATGCAGATAAATATAAAAGTTACTCTAAAACCAAGGGTGCATCCCTGACATTCAACATGGTTTAAGACACTTGACTTAACAGTTCAAGGGCGCATCCAAAACCATAATCAGTTACTTTATTACTTGTGCAGTATAAAACCAAGACCAACAACGACAAAAACAAACTCATAATAATCCCACAAGCGGGGCCTGGGGACATAGGAAGCAAATTATATCGCCATGGATGCGAGAAAACAACAATAACAACAACATCAACTACGCCTCAAGCCAAACCAGTTAGGGTCACTATATGAATTCTCAATATCTATTTCGCTCCATTTGGACCCGTTTTAATACATGGATGATAGGAAACAATTCACTAGTCCCTCCAATTCCATTTTATGGTCAAATCAGCAATTTTCAGCGTCAATTCCAGCATAGATTATTTAAAATAAAATTCATATTATTTGCAAACGACAAACCTAAAAAGTATTACTATAAGTCGCACCAGTTAATAGTTCACAATATTTAAGTAATATTAAAAGAATCATAGTTAAAATGAACTGTCAGTAGTAACAGTGGCATAATTCACAAGAAACAACATTTTCCATAAATATTAATTAAAAAACAAAAGTGCCGAAAGGTATTATTTTTTCATAAATAATACCTCCCTGGGAGTAATCTTCTCAATATCACCTCTGCCTCTAGCAGAAAGGGGGCGCAGAAAATCAACAGAAGCAGCATCAGTAGTTAATCCAATTCCAGGACCACACCAAACATCAGTAGGAGCAGCCAAACATGACGAAGAGAGGTTATTATCAATAATGGAAGAATCTCCACCAACAAAATTGAGGGTCTTATTTTTCTTCTTCTTTTTGACTTTGTTGGAGGATTCCCAGTCAGCTGAAGTCCTAATAATAGCAGAAGGCAGAGAGACTTGTTGTGATGTAGCTGCCTTACAACCCAATCCCCTAAATGACGTAAACTTCTTCTTCTTCTTTTTACTGAAGCTTTGTGCTGTTGGACTAGTGGGTGAAAAGGGTGTATGAATGAGAGAAGAAATGGTGGATTTTGAACGAGTTGATGGATTGACAGAATACATAGGGTCAGTTTCTGAGATGGGTTTTTGTTTCTTTTGGTTTCTGGAATTTGTGTTTCTTGTTTGGTTTGTTGTTATAGGCATGGTGATGGCGGTTAGAAAGAACTGTGCCGAAAAATGGCCGAACAAGAACAGGGATACAGTGATGAAAGAATATGATTTTATATTTTACTGTAAATAAATAGTGATTGATTGTAGAGAGAGAATTGAGGAAAAAGAATACTAAGATGAAACAGAGCTGAAAGGATTGAATTGTGGAAACCTTGAGACCAAGAGAAAGAGCGTGTCAGACAGGAGCAGCAGATTCTGCCAGAGAACGCCAAAATAAAATTAAAAAAATACCCTACTTGTTCCAAATTTTTGCATTCTTTTTATTTTGCATATGTATTTTATATTAAGTTTTTAATATCTAGAAAAATATATGGAAAAAAATTGATAGTTTAAGTAGGTAACCAACACAAAAAAAAATAGAGACACTTCATGCTGAGTTAAATAGTCATGTGTGTGCCACACGATATATTTTTTAATTAATTAGGAACGTATATCAAACGCACCTCTAAGAATTCAACGGGGTCTTTTTATATATATAGAGGAGTTTAATTTAGGAGGTTTTGGGAATACTAGATAGTTTAAGTAGATAATAAATTAAAAAGATGATAATTTAGGCGGTTTAGGGTATTCACTCTTTTATTTTTACACATGAAAGTTTTAAAAATAATAAACAAGTAATCTTTAAAGAGTTAGTTTTTCTATTTAAATTATAAAAGGATATAAAAAATCATTTACACTCTTTCTTTTTTTCTTCTTTTATTGAAAGTGGCATAGGGCTGAGTGTTGGCCAGTCAAGAGCTCTCATGTTCAGAAGATGAAGGTAGCAGAGATGAGGATGTTGAGATGAATGTGCGGGCATATATGATTAGATAGGAGTAGGAATGAAGTTATTCGGGACAAGGAGGGTGTGACCCGACAAGAGGTGGGAAGTGAGGCTTAGATGGTCTGGGCATGTAAGAAAAAGGAGCACGGAACTCCCCTGTCAAGAGGTGTGAGAGGTTGTCGCTGGAGGGTCTGGGGAGAACTGGAGGTATATGGTGCAGCTTCAACTGACGGAGGACATGACCCTTGATAGGAAAGTGTGGAGGTCGATGATTAGTGTCTCATGTTAGTTTAGTGTTCTCAATATTCATACCGGTAGTATTAGTACGTACTTTCGTATTCTATTAGTGTTAGATTTCTATGAATACCTGTCATTTTTTCAGTGCGGTCATCTGATTGTTATTTTTGATGCTTTTACGTGGCTTCTCGTTGTTTGCGCTTGTTTTTCTTTTCATTAACGTGGTACTTATGTTTCTCTAAACCGATGGTCTATTGAAAACATCTCATCTATTTTTATAAGGTTGGAGTTAGGTTACGTACGCACTATCCCAGATTTTATTATATGGGATTATACCGAATTTATTGTTATTTTTGTTAAAAATAGTGTTATAGTGTGTGGGGTAGAGGGGGGGTTGGTACGGTTTGGTGGGACAATTGGTTTGTCTTCTGGTTGGCTGTTTGGACTTTGGGCAATTAATTAGCTGAAGTGGCCATGAAAAGTTTCGGTGTCAACTTTGGAATTTGCAAATTTTCCTTTTGCTTTACTTCATCGCTTTCTACAGTGAGAAGAGAATCTAATTATTATTAGGAGAAAGCATCAAATTCGCTTTCTATTTCAAATAGAAACTTATAATCTTTCTCTAGAATTTTGTCTAATATTACTCTTTTCGTTTAAAAAATTATTTTTGCCTTTAGATTCTTACAAAGTTTTAATCTGAGAATAATTTTAAATTATAATAAAAATTTGAGTCATACATTTAGACCTTCTTTTTCAAAGAATTTTTACAAGTGGAACTCATTCGTTTTATGAGAAAGCTTCACTAATAACAAATACAAATAATTTACAATAATAGTATTTTTTTTTATATTATCAGAGTATATAAATTAAATTCTATTAATAAATACAATCAATTGTGCCCAAAATAAAAGGAACAAACACAACCTTATCCTTTTTTTCTATTTTCATTCATATTTATCTTGTTCTTCTTTTCCTTTCTTATTAGTGAACTTGTCTCAGTGTGAATTGGACATTTAACGAATGGTTAAAAGACATTCATATTGCGTAAAATGGAGAATAGCACCTAATCGAGGCTTTGCTTGAAGGCATAGAGATTATATTGCTATTTCATAAGATCTAACCCTTCTCATTTATGTTGCTTTATTATCAAGATTTATATTGTAAAAGTTAACAAAACACTACCATCATATTCTGTGAGTCTATACTCAATCAAAGTACTAGACATGATTTAAAAAGTAAAAATATTACTCTTATACTTCTCATTTTAAATATGTTATTATATTTATAGGCATCTTAGTTTTTCTTTTCTACTTTCTTTTTTTTTTTTTTTTGGAGGGGGGGAGACGAGTCCGGAACCAAAGTATTGCCTTTTTGGACCCAATCACAAAAACAAGTGAAAAACCCAAATGATGATCATTTTATATATAACACATGTGTTGCATGGGTTATACCTTAACGTTACGTTTTTTCCGTTAAGGTATAGTGTTGTAACGATCCGGCCGATCGTTTCGAGAGTTATAGCCATATTTCTCCCATTTCTGCTTCTTTTGTGCTTTACAGCTGTATTATATCTTACCGGGTTGGTTGGTTCGAATCCGGAGTGATTTCAGAGAGAAATTGAGACACTTAGTCTCTTTAATGGGGGCTTAAGTTAGAAAAGTCGACTGGATGTCGAATTATGTGTAAACGACCTCGAATTTGAATTTTGATGGTTCCGTTGGTTTCGTTAGCTTCGTTAGATGATTTTGGACTTGGGAGCGCATTCGGAAGGTGATTTGGAAGTCCGTAGTGGAATTACGCTTGAATTGGCGGTAGTTGGAAATTTGACGATTTTGGTCGGCAATGGAAATTTTGATATCGGGTCGGAATGGATTTTCGGAAGTGGAGTAGGTTTGTGTTGTCATCTTTGACGTGTGTGTAAAATTTGAGGTCAATCGGGCGAGGTTTGATAGGTTTCGGCGTCGTTTGCGAAATTCAGAAATTTAGAAGTTCTTAGGCTTGAATCCGGGTGTAATCTGGTGTTTTGATGTTGATTAGAGTGATTAGAAGGTTCAACTAAGTTCTTAGGGGGTTACATGACTTGTTGGTATGTTTGGTCGAGGTCCCTAGGGTCTCGGGTGAGTTTCAGGTGGTTAACGGATCACTATTGGCCTTGAGTGATAACTGATATCTGCTGGATTTTGATGTTGTTGGTTTCCTCTTACGCGTTCCCAAGGCAGGTCTCGCATTCGCAAAGAGTACCTGGAGGCTGAGGAGGATTTATTCTTCGCGAAGAAAAAGATGCGTTCGCGAAGGTTTGGTGTAGAGTGAATCGCGAACGCGAGTTGGGGAACGTGTTCGCGAAGAAGAGAAGAGACAACTGGGGACCCATTCATTTGGTCTATGCGTTGGCGGAGGTGTGGTCGCGATCGCGATGAGAGGGGTTAGTAAAGGTTCACGTTCGCGTGTGGTTGATCACGTTCGCGGAGAAGGGAATTTTGGTCTAAGGCAAATTGTGCTTCGCAAACGCGAGGGTGCTTTCGCATTTGCGAAGAAGAAAATCTGGGCAGACAGTATTAATTTTAGAAACTAGGGTTTGAGCCCATTTTTCATATTCTGAGCTTGAGAACACGGAATTGGGCGATTCATGAAGGCATTTTCGTGGAGTTGATCGTGGTAAGTTATTTCTACTTGGTTTTGGTTAAATTCCATGATTACATCTTTGATTTTATCATCTAAATTGTGATTTGGGGCGAAAAGTTTGGGAGAAAGGAGGAAGAATCCTTGAGTTAGATTTTTGAGGTTTTGAATGGGATTTTGTTATCGGATTTAAGTAAATTTGGTACGGGTAGACTCGTGAGTGAATGGGCTTTCAGGTTTTGTGATTTTTATCAAATTTCAAGATGTGGGCCCGAGGCCGGGTTCGGGCCAATTACGGGTTTTAGCTATAATTTGGTATTTTTCTTGTGGAATTGATTCTTTTAGCCAGTATTGATCGTATTGTATTTCTTGTGGCTAGATTTGGGGCATTTGGAGGCCGATTTGAGAGGCAAAGGCGTTTCAGAGTAGGATTTTTCTTGGTTTGAGGTAAGTAACACTTCCAAACTTGGTTCTGATGGTTAGAAACCCAAAATTATGTGTTATGTGATTGGTATTGAGGTGACACACATGCCAAGTGAAGGGCGGGCGGGTGTGCACCGTGAAAAAATGTGACCTAGGTGATTCCATGGCACCGTTTAGTGACTCTATCCTGTTGATATATGTGTTTTCATCATGTGATAAAGTAATTGAGTTGTAAATCATGCTATATATCATGTTTAGTCTTTATGTCGGTATTGTTGGGACCCTTAGTGGTCGTTACTTGCTATCATCTCAGTATTTTCATTTATATTATGTACTCGGTCATGTTCATTCATTTTTATATCATATCCTAGTCTCAGTTATTTATTAATTCATCATATCATGAAAAAAATGTTCCGGGTTTGTTTTCATGACATTATGAGCCCGTGGGTGAGACTGGAGTGAGGCCGAGAGCCTGAGTGTGAGTGAAAGTTATGGGATCGGGTTGCACGCCACAGCGGTTATATTGATGATTATGATAGCGCTTGGGCTGTAGGAGCCCCTCCGGAGTCTGTAACACACCCCCAGTGACCGTCGTAGATATGATTGAGGGAAAGATCTTTCCTGGACATGGATCTAATTCGAAGTACTTGTTACCTGGAGATGGATCTTCTCCACAGGGTTGGATTGCCCTTATTCTTCGGTACTAGGTGACCTATGGTCAGCGTTGTATATATATTTCGGGATAGACCTTCCCTGGGTCGTAGGAGTCATATGCAGTACCGAGTGGTTGAGATATCCAGAGTGAGGGGAATTTGAGGCTGACACCATGGTGAATCATTTACAGTATATGTATTGGCATGTAGCGATAGTGGAGTTATTTTCCTACACTGTACGGGACTGCTTTAGTTCCACTTATGCATTGCGCAAATTGTCTTAAGTGCATGTTTATGTTTCTACACATTTATTTCATGTTATTTACACCGGTTGAGTTCGTCGCTATCTTCAGTCCATAGTTTGGACTTGTTACTTACTCAGTTGGTGTACTCACGTTACTCCCTGCACCTTGTGTGTATATTCAGGCATTTCTGGTCACGACAACGGCTGCTGATTTCAACATTTGGATTCGGGGATTATCGAGGTAGCTGCACGACGTCGCGTACCTTGATTCCCATTCCTCAGTTTATTTGTATTTTTGAGTTTATTTCTATAGATACCACTGTGGACTATGTTTCAGTTATTAGACACACATGTTCTCAGTGATGCCCTGATTATTGGGACGGCTGTATCGTATTTTGGATAAATTTTATTTTCAAAAGGGCTTTTATTTAAATCTTAAACATTTCCGATGTTAATTCAAAAAGATATTTTTACTGTATTGGAAAGAAATGTTGAATTTATGCTTGCCTAGTTCCACGATAGGCGCCACCACGACAGGTTGGTTTTGGGTCGTGACAAGTGCATGCAACCCATGCGCTATATTTGAATATGAATGACCCACCAATTGTAGCGCACGCATTTATAGTGCTACATATATAGCGCGTATAATAAAGGCGTTATACCCTCAATTATTGTAGCCCCGCATTGGTTTTTGCTTATTTAAGGAGTTTCAGTTTTTCATTAAAAATCCATTCACTCCAGGTATTTTGCAACTTTTTTTTATTTTCATTTACTCATTCTGAAATATTTATTTGCTTAACTTTCTTTTGCATTTTGTCATAATATCCAAAGAGCGAAAAACTAGGGTTGCATTATATTTGGAGGGTTGAGGTTGTCGTGGAGAATAACTCAGTAAGCTATAATTGTTCTTCATTGTGTATTGTTAAGTTGCCACTTACAATGGAGTATGATAGAATGGTTTCGTTGTTATGTAAAAAATGAGTGAGGAAACGTTCGATTAATATTAAAGTAACCAAAAGATATTCGTATTTCATACTCCGCAAGGGTTATGCTGAGTTTGGCATCAAAGACGATGAACTCTGAGCGATTTTTTGAGGATTCCGGATGTACACCGGAAACTTCTTGTGATAAAAATGTTGGAAATGTACGTCAATTCTGAAGACGTTCGCAGTTTTGAGGTACCGCAAAATAGGGATAATCCTCAATCATCGGGTATTTTTTTGAGTAATTTTATTCGAACATGTTCCTATATTAGTTTTTGAAATATGTAGATTGTTGGGAAATACACAGGCACACACAATTATGATATGGACACATTCAGTGAGAATCATTTTAACTTGAATGTTGATTTGATTTCTCTTGTCCCGATTTCACACATTGAATCGTCCATAAGGTACAAGATTAAAGAGTGTATAACATCTGTCCACCACGTATATGGATGTACCATTACCAAAATAAAGGCATTTCTCGAGCGTAAACGTGCGTTTGAGATTGTTTATGGTAACTGGGATAAGTCTCTTGCCGCTCTACCCAGGTACATGGTTGTATTGCAACACTTTAACCCCGGGACTTTTGATGAATGGAAGCTTGAGCGGAGTCCGGGAATACAAGAATTCATATTCAAATATGTGTTATGGGCATTTAAATCAACCATCGATGGTTTTGTGCAATTTCAGCTGGTAATATCCATAGACGACACTCATGTTTATGGAAAGTATGGTATTAAGTTGTTGATCGTCGTTGCAGTAGATGCTAATAGAAGCATATATCCCCTCGCATTTGCTATTTGTACCAATGAAAGCCAAGATATTTGGACATTATTTTTGAACCACTTGAAGGAGCACGTTGTCAAATAACGTTAAGGTATTTGTCTAATATCTGATCGGGTATTTTAAGTTTTGCACAAAATTCGTGTGCATGACAGGAACCGTATGCCCGCCACCGTCCATGACGATGTCTGTTAATTAAACAATATTAATGAAAGTATTTTTTTGTTTAATCGTTTAACATCATTAAATAAATCGCAATATTATTTATATTAATATTTAATCGATAAAATTTTTATATTATGACTTAGGTTGATACATTGTCCATATTATTATTTTATATGTTAGTTGTTTACATTTATGACTAAAATTCGGCAGGATTTTGTTTAAACTATCACCCTTTTCAGCTATTTTTGGGTTATACGAGAATTAAATAATTAATTCATAACTAATCATGATAAATTTAATAAGTATTCATATAAAAATACTTAGGTTGACAAAGTTTTTATATTATGATTTTATATGTTATTTTCTTACATTGTTTGACTAAAATTCGGGTGGGTTTTTGTTGAACTATCATTTTTTTTCTGGATATTTTTGGGGTCAACAGAGAATTAAATATTTAATTGTCATAGCTAACAAATATTTGTAGTAATTATTCATATAACAAATACTTAAGTTGATAAATTTTTTATTAGTTTCCTACATTTCTTTACTAACATTTTGCAGGGTTTTCTTTGAACTATCATCTTTTTCAGTTTTGTTTTTGGGTTATAAAAAAATTAAATATTAAAATTTCATAAGTAGTCACGATATATTCAATAATTATTCATCTAATAAAGACTATAAATTTATTATTAAAAATATTGAGTCTATTTTATTCGTAACGATTGTTTGTTAACTTTCATATTTTGCGCAAATTTTCTGGGAGCATCTCTTTTGTAATGTCAACTGATTATTTTATGATTCATATCTAAATTTGATAATTTGTACTAATATATTAAATTCATAATTGAGTACTCTAACCTAGTTTGTTAAGGAGAGCACGTAGTTTTTATTTTAGACTACGAAATCTTACAGAGCATTAAAGTCACACTACTCTAGTTGGCCATAAACAAATTCAACTACCATGTACTAAAATTTATTATTAGTTTTACTACGCTAAAGGGATACACACCATTTAAAGGCACAATATAACACTAAAGTATAACGACACGACCGATCGTCTTGAGAATTTAAGCTCCGTTCGGTTGCATAAGGTCTTGAACAACTTCACATTGTGTATATCTACCTGTGTGCATGGTTGGATTCAGTTACCGTATGATCCGGAATCGAATTTGAAGAAGGATTTTAGTTTTGGAAGCTCAAGCGGAGGAATTTGACCGGAACTTTGACTCTTGTGTAAACGGCCTCGGAATGAGTTTCGGGTAATATCAACATATTCGTATGGTGATTTTATACTTAGGCGCACGTCTGAAATTGGTATTGGAGGTCCGTAGAGTAATTTCAGGTAATTTGGCGATAGTTGGAAAATTTGAAGTTTGAAAAATGGAGAAGTTTGATCACAATTGACTTTTTGGGATATCGTGATCGTAATGCGATTCTGAGAGTTGGAGCATCTCCGGGATGTTAATTGGGACTTGTCTACAAAATTTGGCGTCATTCCGGGGTGAATTGATGGGTTTCAGCACGAGTTTAGAAGTTTGAAGATTTGAAAAGTTCATAAGTTTGATTTATGGTGTGATTCGTCGTTTCGTCGTTGTTTTATGTGATTTTAAACTTTGAGCGAGTCCGTGTTAGGTTATATGACTTGTTTTTGTGTTTAGACGGGGTCACGGGGGCCTCGGGTGTGTTTCGGATAGGCTTCAGGTCAATTCCCTTTTATTTTTGACTGTTGATGTCTGTTAGCTGGTTTTCTCTTCCGCGTTCGCGATGCTCTTTCGCGTTCACATAGTAGAGATTAGGGGTTGGGACTGATGGTTGATTCTTCATTGCGTTCGCATCATATCCCTCGTGTTCGCGAGCTCATTGTCGCGTTCGCGATGAGCAACCTGGGGGAGCCTTCATTTTCTTCTTCGCGAACGCGATCCTTCCTCCGCGTTCGCGATGCACAATTACCTGGGCAGACAGAGTATATTTCAAAATAGGAGGGTTAGACCATTTTATTCATATCTTGACTTGTGGGGCTCAGTTTGGAGCGATTCTTTGAGGGGTTTTCACACAAATCGATTGGGTAAGTGTTCTTAGCCTAGAATCTAACATATTCCATGATTTTGTCTTTATTTTCATCATTTAATTTGTTTTTGAGTTTAGGAAAATGTTGATTTTGATAGAAAATTTCTAAAATAAAAAATCGTGATTTGAGGGACCAAATGGTATCGGAATTTGATAAATTTTGTATGGTTGAACTCGTATTGGAATGGGTATTCGAATTTTGTAAAATTTGACGGGTTCCGAGGTGCGGGCCCAGGAGTCGACTTTTGGGTCAATTTTTAGATTTTTATAAAGATCGAATCTTTATTACCCGGAATAGTTCCTTACAAGTTTTATGTGAGTTTTGAAGTTGTTTTAGTTGATTCTGAGCCATCCGAAGGTCTTTTCACCCAAGAAGTGCATTTTAGAGTACCGGTTGTCGTCTTCGAGGTAAGTATTTTGCCTAACCTTGGG
>ML251517.1:0-10015 GCA_005239495.1 Nicotiana undulata | reverse complement strand
GGGGGGGGGGGGGGAGGAGGAATTACCCCTTAAGATTTGAGTTTTCTATGTTGATTGTAGCCCGTGTACGCGAGGTGACGAGTACGTACTCGGACTTAGTTGTAAGAGGTTGGCCTTTTAGGATTCTTAGTTCTTTATATTCCCTGTGTATGAAGTTGTAATTGTCATGACTGAGTTCTTGATTGCTAGTTTCATCTCTACTTGCTTAAATTAAAATTTCTTGTTTTTAGATTCCCTTTGTTGTTTACTTGATCTTAGTTGACTTAACTAAAGATTCTACCCTTCTACCTTCATGCTATATTATTTTTCATAAACTGTCTATTTAATTGAAATTAGTACCCTATAATTGTTTAGCATCAATCGTAGTTATTATTATCTTCGTAGCTTACCCTTACTTGAATTGTTAAAAATCTCTCGTAATTGCTCAACCTTAAAAGGAATTTGGATAATCTATATCTTAACCGACTTGCCGCTATTTGGAATTTATTGACTTGTGTTGGTTTCTTACTGTTGACTTGAATACTGTGGATTCGTTGTTACGTCTTGTTTCTCCCCGATTGAGCTGTTTTCTTTACGCTTAGTATTTTTCTTCAGTGGTTATTCCTTGTGAATGAGTTCTACCGTTCTTGTGATTTAAGTTCTTGTATTGATTTTCTCGTCGTGCATTGCATTCTATCATTTGTTGCTTTTGTACCTGTTGTGGTAATGTACAATGTATTCTGTCGTGTTATAGTTGTTCTCCGTGTTGGTTGTATTGCATATTTTAATTGGGGACTATGGACGTATTCTGGGAGATCCCCCCTGTACTACATATTTAAATTGGGGACTACGTACGTATTCTGGGAGATCACCCAACACTGCATATTTACTTTGGGGACTACAGACGTATTCTAGGAGATTTTTCTAGCACTGCATATTTACTTTGGGGACTACGGATAGGGATGGGCATAGTTTGGGCAAACCGGAAATCCGAACCGATATCCAATCTTTTTTTATTTTTGGTTTGGATTTTTGAATTATGGATTGGAGTTCGGATTTTGTTTTTAAAAATTTTGGATTTGGATTTGGGACTTCGAAATTTCGGATATCCGAAAATCCAAATTTTTTTAACCTTATATTTAGCCTTACTCGTGAGACATTAGCCCATTATGGCATTACCCATATACATACCTAATAATACTAATAAATCTAAATCTCCAATAGCATCATGCTCATTAAATATTAGCCCGTATGTTCAATACAAATTACTAAGTCCAATTTGAGATTCTCTACCAAATCAAATATAATATAGGTTCTTTTTTCTATAGACGTCTCACCCACACATCCACACCATATGTGTGTTTGTAAACACTGAAGAGTCGATGCCGGAGTTGACTAAAGATTGGATTTTGAGGTCACCTTTCCCAGTTAATATTTTAATTTTGTAATATCATAATTTGAATCAGTGTGATGTATTGCATATTCGAGACCTTTTTTCTTGAAGAGGCATTATATAGAGTCGAGAAGATATCAATAACTAAATCTTCTTTTGATTACCATCTTTCTACTTCATTTAGATGTTTATTTTTATGGCGAGTGTTTTCTATAAGCTCAAAATATAGACTTAAGAGCCATAACCGAAAATTCGAAAATCCAATCCGATTAATCCGAAATTGATCTTAAATAATCTGATCCAATACGAAATTATTTGGATTGGATTTGGATTATAATGTCTTCAATCCGAAAACCAAAAATCCAAACCACAATTTCATATTCAATCCGAACTGCCCGAACGCCCACCCCTAACTACAGACGTATTCTGGTAGACCCTCATGTACTGCATGACTAATTATGAACTACAAGACGGAATTCCGATAGATTTATCTTGAATAAAACTATGCTTGAAAGACATTTATGGAAAAGTATAGTTGAAAGGCATTTACCTTAAGGAAACTACGTTTGAAAGACTATTAATTCGAAAGGTATGTTTGAAAAGCATTTATCTTGAAGGAACCTATGTTTGAAATACATTTCGCGGAAAAGTATATTTGAAAGGAATTATGCTTGAAGATTTTCTTTTTGCAAAGTGTATATATATATATATACTCGGAGGAAGTATATTTCAAAGGGATTTTCTATTTGAAATGATTATATTTTAAAGATTTCCATATAAACTTGCGGCTGAAAGGTTACACTCGAAGATTTGACCATTTTATTGGGCCTGATGTAGAAAGCTATTGCAGTGCTGAGTTACTATTGTTCTTACTATGTTGTGGTTTCTGGTTTTGTGTTTGTACTCCCGTCTATCCTTCTGTGTATTATTATGATGTTCCGCTGTTATTTGTTGTATTTTCTTCCACATTGTAGTTGTTTTTTTGTTTACTATATTGTGTAGTCATTAGGTAGATGTTCATGTTCTGTCATCCCTATATTTATGCATGTTTAATTTATTAGACCAGTGGGTGTCTTGACTAGTCCTCGTCATTACTTCACCGATGTTAGTTTGATACTTAATGGGCACCGCTGTGGTGTGCTCATGCTACTCTTCGACACATTTTTGTGCAGATTCCAGGTTCGCATAGTCGATCGACTGTCAGCAGCGCGGTTGCTGTTGTGGAGACTCAAGGTAAAATCGTTTCAGCATTCGCGGTTTCGGAGTCACCGTCTTATGTTTCTATTCGCACTGTTGTACTTATTTGCGAACAATAGTATTTTAGGAGTTTTAGTGTAAATTCTTTAAAGCTTATGTCTTGTACATACCGGGTTTTGGAAAGATGTGCAATGCATAGAGATTTATTTCAAAAAGCATTTAAAAGTTTTGATATTATGATTAATGTTTACTTAATATTAGGCTTACCTAGTCCTTAAGACTATGTGTCGTCACAATACCCAACGAAGGAAAATTGGGTCGTGACATAAAGGGTACTAAACAACAGTAAAGTCACATATTAATATACGTACTGCGTCCAACACTAAAATCACATATAACACCAATTATTTAATAAAATAATAATATATATATTTGATAATTTTTAGCACATAAATAAACTAATCCGGATAAAGAAAACAAAAAAAGATAATATCACAAAACGATCACAAAAGATATACAACATAGTAAAAAAACTAATAAGCATTTTCTATACGCGAGTTTTATCAAATAGTAAGTCGAAATGTCTTGATTTATAATTTTTTGAATTGTGAAAAATTGATGATTTGCGCCGAAACGAGCAATAGACGAGATCCGTTACACGACAATGCCTTGGATCCGGTGTTAGCTCGCTAAAATACGGAGGCGACATTTTTGGGGTACGGGTGAGCTCCAATTGAGATTTTTTGGTTAAAAAAATAAGGGGGGGGGGGGGGGGGGGGGGACCTTTTGGTTTTGTAGCGAGGAAGAAGAGCGGACCGATATTTTATATAGGTATAGCGTATATATGAGATGTACTATACCTACCTGTCTTTTCAACTTCAGGTATAACGCATCTGGTATATGTATTATTTTTGTATTTTGACCACCATTTTAAAATTTAAATATAATGCATGCATTTAGCGGACAAACGTACCATATAGTGCATCCAACCCATACGTTACATATAAATTAATCATCAGTTAATTTCCTTTTACCTATTTTTATGTATTGAATCCATAAAAACTATACTATGGTTCCGGAGTCTGGGAGAAGACATCCCCAGTTATTAAATAATAAAACCACGAGGTCAACAATCGCCGGTGCATAGGGATTATTAGACTATCATATCTTTTGGCGTTATATGTAGACTTCCCAACTACTCCAAAATTAACTGATTTTAAACCATCATGTGATGATCGATTAAAAACAATAATTTATTTCTTACCCCAAAATATGTCTTCACTGGAAAGCATCAGTGTGTGTGTAGGGTGAGGGGGGGGGGGGGGTGGAGGGGGGGGGGGGGGGGGGGGGGGGGGGGGGGGGGGGGTCCATTAGTCCCATGCCTTTCTTCGAAAATTCTCGTGATAATTCTACCTAGTTCCTACTCCACTATACATCTCTTCGACAACGGTTATGTTTCCAACTCAATAATTAAAACATAAAAAATAATTTTTGCTTCAAGTCTCCAACAACTCTCTCAGAGAGACTTTAAATCCCTGTCTTCATTAAACATTTATACATAGTACCGTAAGTTACCAAAAAAAAAAGAAAAGTCCAACGTTTATTGAAAACAATCTCTTTATTACCTCGTCAAGTAGAAATGAGTTTTGCGTACGTTATTATTATTGTTGTTATATAGTAAATTACCAAAAACAATTTATTTTAATAAGCTTAATGAATGTGATTATTAGTCAACACAATAAACTTTTGATATAGGATGAATCTTAACCTGAGGAAGGAGGAATCGGAATTTGAACCTTTTAAATTATGTATTTGCTATCAAATATATACATATGAATTTTGAAATTTTTCAAAAAATTTGAAAAATTCAAAAAATTTATTTTTCAAATTCACTCAAATTACTCACAAAAATTTAAAAACAATCTAAAATTATATTCATGTCTCAACACAAATCTAATTTTCAAATACCATTTTAACTTGAAAAAGAAATACACTTCTTTTTGGAATTTTACAATTCTTATGTCCAAACGCCCAATTAATTAATTTTACAATTCTTATGTCCAAACGCCCAGTTGAGAGATGAGAAGAACTACACTAGTAATTGTTTTACTGTTTTCTATTTTGCTTTTTGATTGGTCTAAATCTTTGGTTAAATTAGCTTTTGGAAAGTTGTGAACACTGACCGGGGTTGAAACTTGAAAGTGACCGAAATTGTTGTGGTAGAGTGTTAAATACTCTTTTATCCTTAATTAAAGATCTCGAGTGGGTCCTTAGGTATGGAGTCGTCTTTGTTAGGGAGTGTTTACCCCTCAAAGTGGGATTTCTCGACATGAATACGAATTAATCGAGTCTCAATATGGGTACCGGATACCGAGGAGAAATCAAAAAAAGAAATTAGAAAGTGACTAAAGTGCTTTATTTATTAAATCGATAAATATATGAAACTACAAAAAGAAGAGAAGCTGGTTGGTCTTTTCTTTATGGTACAAAGTCTGATTCATTAGGTACAGTTCCTGACATTTACTTTTTGACTTTCCTCTTTCTTGCTTTCCTTCTACCCCTACATTATTCCCTAACTTATGTTTAATTATGTAACAATTTAATATTATTTGCTCGAGCTATGTGTTAAACGTATTTTAATTGGCATACTAGTACAAGTACACTTTTAAGTCAATAACTAGCTAAATAAAGGACAAACCCTTTTCCATGCGAGAATTAAGAAATCGAGATTGGCATACTAGAAGCCCGGAACCTTAATATTGTTCTTTTGGACAAAAAGAATACAAATAGGTGTAAAAAAAAAAAAGAACCAATCTATATATAGCGCCTAAAAATTGGGCGTTATACCTTAACGATAACTTTTGTTGTTAAGATATAACATTCAGATTTTAGACGCTGTACCTTAACGGTAACTTTTATCGTTAAGATATAGCATTCAGATTTTAGACGCTATACCTTAACGGTAACTTTTGTCGTTAAGGTATAGCGTTCAGATTTTAGGCGCTATACGCTGAAAAAGCTGACACCAGGTATAACGTCCAAATACTCGACGCTACACCCCTTTTTGTAAAGAGAAGTGGGGTCCTTTTATATGAACAACTATATGGTGCTAATTTCAGGAAAAGTACACTGACACAACAAAATCCAATGCTTTCTGGCTTTATTATTTTATTTTTTATTTTCTTGCAAAAATTGATAGGAAAAAATATATAGGTAATACTTTATCCGTTTTAGTTTATGTGAAGTTATTTCTTTTTTGGTCCGTTTAAAAAAGAATGATCCTTTTCTAAATTTGAAAATAGATAATACTCTCTTCGTTCCAGTTTATGTAAGTTTGGGAACCGACATGATAAAGTGGCACAAGTACATGTGCCATTCAGGCTATTCTGCCAACTTTTATACTATTTTATAAATTAAAAAAAAATTCACCATCTAATATGACCGAACTAATCCATCAACTAATTACTATCATTTCTTTTTGGGACTAATGAATCTTATAATATTATAGTAATTTGACGAATTATAGTGGCTAGTAATTGTGTTATTAGCCGTTATTAAAATATCATGTTATGGTCTAGGATAGTGTATTATGTGGTTCATTCTAAAAATGATAATTTTATGCCAAACTTATCTATGTTCAAGATTATGGTTTGTGATAATGATAATAAATGGCATCGATGAAGGTTCTGCATATATAAGTTTAGCAAGTTCTTTGTTTGGATTATTGGGTATTTTTGATAGTTTTTAAATCATATGGGTATAAGTCACATTTTATGTTTCTGCAAAAAAAAAAAGTGAAATATATTTTGAAAAATTATGTCCAAGCACATTTTTATCTTCAACCCAAACTTCATCCAAATCAGATTTTTAAAACAAACTTAGGAATTTATGGTGAACGCTAGCTTAATATAGGGGACAAGTAAACTTAAACGGATTGAGTAAAAAATACCATCCAAATATGGATACTTTAAAATCCCCTTTGGATATAGATTGCTGTATTTTCAATTTTTTTAAAATACAATTTATTCATGGTATTTGATTAGTTTTTGAAAAAAAAATTAAGTTCAAAAACTGGTTTGGGCAGTTTTTGGGTGAAAGTTTTTTTTTCCACTGGCAAAATCTTAATTTAAAAAAAATATATATACATATCCAAACACAACTTTAATTTTTTAAAATTATGTTCCGACACAAACTTTTAAAAATTATTTTTCTCAAATTTTAACGAATTCTATCTCCGAATATTAGCTTAGTAACAGAACTAGTAAATGTGCATTCAGAATGTTTTAAGTGCGTAAGAACGTGTCATTACAGTCAATATTTTTTGTCAATCATTTACTTTTATATCAATCATAATAAATATAAATATACATACATATGAGTTTAGGACGACAAGTACATTTACACTTAGAAAAAGCTACATCATCCCATAGAGTAGTAGTAGATGACAGTACATTTATACTTAAATAATATCCTCCCTCTATTCTAATTTATGTGAATATATTTAATTGAGCACAGGGTTTAAGAAAAAAATAAAGAAATTTGGAATTTGTAGTTCTAGACAAATTAAGAAGGGGCCCAGAATATTTATGTGGCTATAAAAACTTCTCAATAAGGGTAAAATTATAAGTTTAAGCTAAATTATTTTTAAATTTAGAAAAAGATCATTCCTTTTTAAACGGACCAAAAAGGAAATAAGTTAAACGGAGAAAGTATTACCTATATATTTTTTCCTATCAATTTTTGCAAGAAAATAAAAAATAAAATAATAAAGCCAGAAAGCATTGGATTTTGTTGTGTCATTGTACTTTTCCTGAAAGGACCCCACTTCTCTTTACAAAAAAGGGTATAGCGTTGAGTATTTGGACGTTATACCTGGTGTCAATTTTTTTAGCGTATAACGCCTAAAATCTGAACGTTATACCTTAACGGCAAAAGTTACCGTTAAGAAATAACGCCCAATTTTTGGGCGTTATAATTAGTTTTTTTTAACACCTATTTATGTTCTTTTTGTCCAAAAAGACAATATTAAGGTTTCGAACTTGGCATACTAGTATAAGTACAATTTTAAGTCAATAACTAGCTAAATAAAGGACAAACCCTTTTCCATGCGAGAATTAAGAAATCGAGAAAAGCTTGATTAGGTTTGGCTGATGGCTTGTTTCTATAATTCTACCATTAGCTCATAGGCCAGATTTAGGGTGTGTTTGGTACGATCGAAAATTTTCGTGGAAAATATTTTAAAAAAAAATATTTTTCAAAAAAATATTTATTTGATACAATAAACATGAAGCCATAAACTTTCAAACCAACAACTTTCCGAATCCACAAATTTCACAAACTTCTGAACCGCAAAATTTCGAACCCGTAAAATTAGAAACACATAAACCTCTGAGCTAACTTTGGAACTTGTAAAATTTTGAACTTGTAAACCGAAAGATAAAAAAAATAAAACTGAAAATATATAAAAAAACTCTTTTTTGTGCGGGGGGGGGGGGGGGGGGGAAAAAAGGGGGTTTGGGGGGGGGGAAGANTGGGGGTTTGTGGGGGTGCAGAGAAAAAAAATAGAAATTTAAAAATTATAAAAAAGTAATTTTTTTTTATGTGGGGGTATGGTAAGGTGGGGGGGGGGTTGTGTAGGAAAACGAAAAACAGAATTTTGAAATTATAATTTTTTTTTGGGGGATGGGGTAGTAAGGTGAGTGGTGACGGAAAAAAGCCTTTTTGGAAAGAGGGATGGGTGGGTTAGGTGGGTTGGGTGAGGGGTGGGTTAGTGAGGGTATGAAATAGGGCGGGGAAGCTTGAGAAGGAGTTTTGGAAAATGTTTTCCCTTCTTTTGATAGGGAAAATATTTTTCTCCAATTGAGGAAAATGAGTTGATGAGGAAAATATTTTCCAAAATATTTAAGCCAACCAAACATGGAAAAATTGGAAAATATTTTCCTTCATACCAAACACACCCTTAGGCTTTATTTATTTTCAACTTTACTAACAACAACAACGATAACCTGTGAAATTTCACAAGCGAGGTCTGAGCAGGGTAATGTGTACGCAAACCGTACCCCTCCTACCTTTGGAAGATAGATGGACTATTTCCGAATGACCCTCGGCTCGAGAGAAAGAATAGAAACAAGTAAATATCAACAACAAAACCAAGAAAATGATAACAATGTATGAACAAGAAGAAATAGATGGAAGAAAACAACAGCTGTAGCAATAGCAACAAGCAGTAACAACGACAAGGTACTAAGAAAATCGAAACGAAAGATCGTACTAAAAATAACCCTAATACTAGCACTCTAAGAATCAATGACAAAGTAAGAGCATGCTACCCCTAATAAACCTGGAACGGATCAGAAAAATACACAACGACCTATTACCCTTCTACCCTAATCTTCGACCTCCATAGCCTCATATCAAGGGCTATATCCTCAATAAGCTAAAGTCACGCCATGACCTGCCTGATCACCTCTCCTCAATACCTCTTTGATACATGTCGGATGAGCACGCTTAGCGAGTATAATTTTCAAGTCAACATCATAGCATTAGAGTGCTTTAAAGGCGTCAAGATCAAGAAGACCATATTTGCAATTTAGCTATTTAGGCTAGTCTTATAAACCTAAAGGTATTTTAGTTATTTAGCCTAAATAACATTTTAGTATAAATAGTCCTTCCTCTCATTTTGAAAGGGAGCTTTTGATAATTGATTGATAAACAAAGACCACCAAACCTTGAGAGGTTTGGGGTATCTTTTATTTCTCTTTATTTACCATGCTTTTTTATTATCTATGTTAGGTTTTTCATGTATGAGTTCATGTTAATACTCTTGGATTATCTCTTGTATTTGAATGTTAATTCAATGTTCTAGTTGATATATCTTCTAAGGGATTTGAATTGCAATCTATACTTAGCTTAATCCGTGTTAGTTGTTCTTGTTAGTGTTTATTATAGGAATTCAAGAGGGTCTAACTAGTTCATAGTTAGGTTCTTGTCTTTCTCTATTTTAAACTCTAATCTCCTATCCTTTTTGATTCCGCGTGTTTTTGCATTATCCGTATTTTCGATACGATTCCGTATCACTCTCAGGCCGCCCTCTACCTCTTCCCCTGCCTGCCAGTGCCAACCCGTTCACACCTCCTCATTGGGCATCTAGGCTTCTCCGTCTCACATGCTCGAACCATCTAAGCCTCACTTCTCGCATCTTATCCCCCATGGGTGCCACGCCCACTTTCTACCCAATATTCTTATTCCTAAGTGTCACGACCCAAATTCCCACCCTTTAGGCCGTGACTGCGCCTAACGTTGAACCCGCTAGGCCAGCCAACGTGTAACTTGCAATAGCAATAAAAAAAATCATTTAATACAAAATAAAACGCTAACTCATCGGCCTCAACCAATTTCCATCACATTCTGAGATATTAGTGGGATAACTATTTAACCGAACATCAA